>JASANF010007429.1:0-45848 GCA_030248245.1 Trissonchulus sp. WLG1_4
TTTTCTTGTCTATAAAAGAATTAGTTCACAAAAGACAAAGTAACACAAAAGGAAAAATAATATATATAATGCATATATATGTACAAAATGTAGCAAAATGTACAAATGTACAAATGTACAAAATGTATGTATATATATATGTAGCTGCAAAATAGGGGAAAGGAGGAACAGAGTCGCTGGCCAGCTTACCCTCGCCCCTTCAAAAATCCATGTAGATCTACATTTCTTAATATTTTTCTACAAAATTTTGCACAAGTATAGTCTTAGGCTCAGCGCAGTTGAACAATTTTTTAGTTTTTTAAAATAAAGCTTAGAAATTTTTTAAATGAATTTTATTGCTCAGAGTTCGACTTCGAAAACACATAATGACATTTTTTATCTAAATCCGACATAAATGTTAAAAACCAAAATAATGTTCAACTAGAAAAGCACATAAGCTACATTTTGGTATATAAAGTGTGACTATACGCAAAGTATAAGCAGAGTTATCGTTTGCCGAAAATTCACTCACGTTTGGTGCTCTGGGAGTCACGTGACATGATCACGTGATTTGAAATTTTGCCTCCAGTGTTCCTTTGTGCCATACTACATATAATATAGTAAAGTTTGACATTTGTCAATTTTTTGCCAATTTTCGACGTAACCCCCGATTCCCGGAGCGCCCCCTTAAAAGGGGCGACAGCTATTTTGGGGGCTAGAGATCAGATTGGGGGCTTGGCTGACGATGGGGGTTCTATATTTTTATTAAAAGATGGGGTGGGAGGCACGTGGCAGCCGAAAATAATTTTTCCCCTATTCTTCAGTTTGACCGGAAAAACGGCATTTTTTCGACTAATGATCCGGAGTCCCCCTATATTCCCCAAACCCAGGAGGGGTTACAATTGAACGCTCTTTCGAATAGGCTAGGTTAGAAGAAGAAGAAGAAGAAGAATGTTTATTTCGCAGCCATACAAAAGCAAAAAAAATATTAAAGCAAGCAAGGTAATAAAAGAATTAGTTCACAAAAGAAAAAGTAACACAAAAGGAAAAATAATATATATAATGCATATACATATATGTATACACTGTATATGTATGTAGCTGCAAAATAGGGGAAAGGAGGAACAGAGTCGCTGGCCAGCTTACCCTCGCCCCTTCAAAAATCCATGTAGATCTACATTTCTTAATCTTCTTTAGAAAATATATAAACTGGGAGCAGTTACAATTTCACTTGGCAGGAAGTTCCAAATTTTATGCACTCGCCAACGAAAAATTTTTTTGTGTATTCTCGACATGCCCATACTTTTGGTTTTATCTGCAATGGATGACGACGCAAACCTTCATAGTTCATTAGTAGAAAAAATTCATCAAAATCAATAGCCACTAAACCGTTCACAATTTTATAAACCAGAACAAGATCTGCAATAAGCCTTCGATACTCCAAGCGTCCGAGACCTAATTTAACTAACCTGTCACTATATGAGAGATTACGTAAATCAACAAAACGTTTCGTAAAGGAGCGTTGAACACGTTCTACTTTATATATATCACGCAGCAGGTACGGAGACCAGACACAGCTATTATACTCGACTATGGGCCGCACATATGTAACAAATAATTTAACTAAGAATTGTTTATCACGAGTCTCGAAGGCTTTCCATATTTGCACAACAAGCCTATTTGCCTTGGCCGAAATGCTAGCACAATATTCAGAAAATTTCCCATTGCAGGATAAGGTTATACCAAGATCCTTAATTTTGGGAACTCTTTTTAAACTTTCACCTCCAATACGAACATTTAGGGGGTAATCTTGTCTGCCAAAAGTAAAAATAGCACATTTAGGTAGAGAAAGCTGCATTTGCCACTGTATACTCCACTCAACAACTGCATCCATGTCAGTTTGCTAACTTCTTTCGGCAATTTCACATGAGGTATGCACACAATACAATTTTGCATCATCAGCGAATAGTTCAATCACATTTCCAGTAACATCAGGCAAATCATTAATGTACAATACAAATAACAACGGTCCTAAAACTGACCCCTGTGGTACTCCTGACACCACTGGTACCGAGCTTGTGTGTATAGTCAGATGGGGTAAAAAATACAAAATATGAGTACAAGGTTTTTTGCTTTCCTGGATTAAGTTTATCGGGCAAACTTTTTTCCGACTACCTCGCGGAGTTGCTCTACAAAACCACATATTAAACTTCTCTCTCTGCATTACTAATTTTATGTAAATCGAAAAATAAACGTATTTTTTACCCCCAATTTGGGACAAAAAATACGGTCGCGAGGAAAAAATACGGGTCGATTCTGACTCATACCAGGAACGCAGACCAAAATGCTGCAACCATTATGAAACTCAACTCGAACTTACTGATTTTTTTAATTAAACTCGCACATAAAAGAAAAGGCAATTAAAGCCCCAAGAATACCACAACTACTTTTTACACTACACTCTTTTTTAAAAATTTTTTTCAAAATTTTTTCCGTTTACGTATTATTTTTTTGCGGTAAACTGAATCATTTGACGTAAAAATTGTACCGCGGAACGCTAACATTTGGGGTGACGCCCTGCTTGATTGTTTTTGCATACTTAAATGTAGTCTTAAATTAGTTAAGTTTCCCTTCATTGCTGTCAATATTCAAATATTGTACAACATATTGTTCCCCGATTTTGTATTTTAAGGAGTGAATAACCAATATATATTATCATCAGTTTCGCAACTTGGGCATATGTGCGTCTGTATGTGTATTTATGTATGTAGCTGAGCTCATAATTTGAACACCCTAGTGTAGCTGGAACCGCTCTGTTAGCAGTCGGTGGTCGTAGTACACTTCCTTCCTGTGCTAACTTTTTTAAGCAAATGAAGTTGTTTTAGTTTAAAAACACAACATGAAGGCAAAAAGTATCCGTATTTTTTTTCCACACAAATCGACCAAAAATGGGGGGTAAAAAAAATATGGCTCCCGTAGGCGCCAACCAGTACCAATAGAGAAGAACCATTCACAGTTTGCAAGAAGGGTAGTCGACTATGCCATATGCACAGCTGGTCAGACTGAAGCGGGGGGGAGAAATTATTTTCTATTCTAATTCGCTTCCTACCCCATCTTTTAATACAAATATGAAACCCCCATCGTCAGCCATGCCCCCAATCTGATCTCTAGCCACCAAAATAGCTGTCGCCCCTTTTAATAACAATCTGAAGTGAAATTATTGGTGTTAAAACCCTTAGGGGTCGAATAAGTCGGAAAAACGGCATTTTTTCGACTAATGATCCGGAGTCCCCCTATATCCCCCAAACCGAGGGGGGGTCAAAATTGAACGCTCTTTCGAATAGGCTAGGTTAGAAGTTTGTAGAATGTAAGCTTCAGCTGGAAATCGAACTTTGTCTAAAAATTAAACTTTACATAAAATTTTTTGCGCAAAATTGGATTTATGCAAAAATACTGAATCAAATGAAGACCTGCTGGTATCATTGAAACATTGAAAGAGCAACTTCTAAGCTACTAAACGCTGAAAAAATTTTTTAAATCGGTTCAGGCTTTGAAAAGTTACAAAACTTTTTCTGAAGCTACCAGGACCAGGCTGATTGAAGCGTTACAGCACAAGTACGTTTCAGTACAAATTCCGGGCTATAGCTGCGAAATTTTTTAAAATATGAAGCTACATATGTTAAAATATGTAGTTGGGGTTTTTTAGTGCGATAAAAATATTTGTGATGCTTCTTAGCAGGTTTTTTTCTTGAATTTAGGCCTCAGGCTTTGGCTTAGGCTTAGTGCTTAGGCTTATATAGTGCTTAGGTTTAGGCTTAGGCTTAGTGCTTAGGCTGAGGCGTAGTAGGTGGGTCAGCAAAGGCTTCGTTTTAGTTGCTTGCATTAAATAAAAGGACACTTGTTACTGTGAGATCATAAATAAAGCTGCACTTTTAAACCAAACTTGACCGTTAGTGCCAGCTTGCTGCTGAGCATTAGTGACGTTTTCACATCGTATTTATGGTATTCGCTTTCATTAAAAATCGCTGCTTATCCCTAATTATGCTTATATTTCTATAAAAATGTAATTAATTTATTGTCTACGCGAAAAGAAACTAAAACTTTTGATATGCAAGCTTAAAACTACATGCTACTGTATGTATATTTCGCCTCTCTTTTTCAGTTGGCAAAATTACGATTTTTAGTATAAATGAGTTAAATATGTTGCTAACAAAGCTGTATTAAATATATTATTACTAGAGATCGGCCGGGGCCGGTGGCGGGCCGCGGGCCGACCGGCCGACCGGGCCGGGCCGGCCCCGGGCCGACGCTCAGTCAGCCTACCCGGCCCCGGCCCAGCCCGGCAGAACTGCGGCCCGCGGCCCGCCACCGGCCCGGGGCCGCGTGGCAGTGGGCCGGCCGAGCCGACCGGGCCGACCGGGCCACGGGGTGGAGATTCAGCCTCGAACCAATCAAATGAAATTATACATATAGAATGGACGTCGCAAACAAACCCCCGTAGAGCAACTGGTCTTCACGGCAACTAGCGAGCTTTGTCTTCAGTTTAATATGAATGTATTAAAAGCAAGTGCTGTGAGCGGGAACTAAGACCAACGGCGGGTGGACTATACTTATGTATCTACTTAAGTTTATAATTTGACTCAAGTGCGCTGCAACAATGTGAGGATTATTGCAGTTGAAGGTTTTTGTATACGCCTAAGCTGAGATTTTGTTTGGTGGGGTGCACCCCACCTACATCAAAACTGATACAAGTTTCAGTATTTTAGCTTTCCGTTCAGCGTCTGCTATTCATTAATTTATTCTACAGCTATGTAGAGTGTAAGGTCCGAGAGCTCGGGCTATCTTATCAAAGCAACAGCTGGGGAATAAGACTGGTACTTTAAGGGGCAGCTCTGTGTTTGTAATGCTAAATGTTACAGTTGTATGTAAATTATTAGTGAGCTACAGTCGTCCTTGGACTTTGATGTCTTTATTACTGATCAAGCGAACCAGGGCCCACCGGGCCGACCGTGCCGGTCCCGGGCCGATTCCCGGCAAACAGCGGGCCAGCTGGGGCTGACCGGGCCGACCGGGCCGACCGAGCCGGCCCCGGGCCGACCGGGCCGACCGGGCCGGCCCCGGGCCGACCGGGCCGACCGGGCCGGCCCCGGGCGGACTGCAACGGCCTCAGGCCGGCCCGGGGCCGGCCCGTTGTCACGCGGCCCGGGCCCGGTGGCGGGCCGCGGGCCGATGCCGGGCCCGGGCCGGGCCCGGGCCAGCCCGGGGCCGGCCCGGTGAAAATGGCTGCGGCCCCGGGCCGGCCCGGGGCCGACACTTGGCTTAGCGGCCGATTTATTACGTGTTATTTTATGACGATCAAACTTCAGGTTGATATTACGACTGTATTGGTCATAATTTTCGACGATTAGCCGTAATATGTCAAAAAACGATGATTTTCGACTGTATAAAATTCAATTTTTTCGAAAAGGTATAAATCAACGTTTTGTCGCCTGGAAAGTGCAAAAAATGAACTCAGCGCATGCGAAAACCTATAAAAATGTGTTTTCACGGTGAAAAAATGTCAGTTTGAATTTCTCCCCCCCCCGCCTCAGTTGCGCCTGCGCAGCTAGTGTCGGAAAACAGCTAAACCACGCGACAAGAGAAGCTTGTGAAAATTTTGTTGGCTCTTGCAAAATGAGCCATATTTTGGGTGCATGATTTCGTCAGCTTCGTATGTATTATAAGCTAACGACAGATCATGACTAGGTAATATGTTTAAGTAATGTAGAACTAGTAGGACGAAGACGTCTTTTGTGGACCGAAGACGATCACGTCCGACCGAAGCAACGCGGAAGTCACGTGGGCCATGGAAGGGATCCCCTACCAAACGATCGTCAATCTCCCAACACCGCCGACGGGCCCGGGGAACCGGGAACGGAGAAGAAATGGAATGGAATGGTGTTTTTTCGGCAGCCGGTCGGGGGTACCCAGCCCACCCCGGCCGGCATGTGCCTGTGGCTGGACACCGGCGGAATCTGCTTAACACAGCCCTCATACTAATAACAATCCTGCTCCAGTGTGGCGATATTCACCCGAATCCAGGCCCGACAGAGGACCTGTGTTCTGAGTGCTCCCGACCTTCTTTTTATGTTTTTTTTTGATTTTTTTAAATGTTTATTTTTCCTGCTTTTGTTGGTGTTTTTCAAACGTTTATGCTTCTTTAAAAAAGTATATATTAAATATTTTCAGGCCTTTCCGTTTGAAGGTTTCAAAAGCAGACACTTCCAAAAGTACATAAATTTGATGGACATCTTTTCGATTTAATAATTTAACATTTTTTGACTC
Organism: Trissonchulus sp. WLG1_4; assembly: GCA_030248245.1. NCBI lineage: Eukaryota > Metazoa > Nematoda > Enoplea > Enoplida > Ironidae > Trissonchulus > Trissonchulus sp. WLG1_4. The sequence goes on from JASANF010007429.1 coordinate 6,304, forward strand.
TTTGAAAATATATTTCGAATACATATTCGAATTTAGACCGTTTTTTTCATGCAATTTGCTACTTTTTCTATCATTTATTCTACGAATTTTCTACAAATCATCTAATTATAGTTTTTCCTGTGATTCACCAGTAAATTGCACATTTATGTATATTTTTAATCAGGATTATTTGGGGTGGCTGGTGGGGTGGCTGGGTTTTACCCAAGGGTAGCTGGGGCTGGGGCTGGGGCCGGGGCTGGCAGGGTGGCTGTGTTTTACCCACTCCCAGGATTTGGGCCATATTTTTTAAAAACAGCCAAAATGACCTATCATTCTTGAAGAAAAGTTGCCCAAAATACTATTTCTGATGTTTTGACGCGCATATCTACATAGCAAAAAATTTTGAAAAAATTGGACAATTTACTGGTCGTATAACACGAGGCCGAATCGTCGCCAAGCCGAAAACGTTGCACAAGGCCGAATCGTCACGAGGCCGAATCGTCAACAGGCCGAATAGACTTTATTATTTTAATGCAACGTTTAGGCTTAGCTGGCACGATTTTTCCTAAAAAAATTCTATTTTCCGACCTATTTCCTAAGCCTGAGCCTAAGCCTGAACGTAAGCCTGAACCTAAGCCTAAGCTCAAGCCTAAATTGAGCACACTTTTAAAAATGTCGATTCGGCCTGGCGACAATTCGGCCTCGTGACGATTTGGCCTTGTGCAACATTTTCGGCCTAGCGACGATTCGGCCTCGTGACGATTCGGCCTCGTGTAGACACGCCAATTTACTGATTTTATTCGACTTTTACACAAATTCAGCAAGTGAGCCAGTGCATCAACGCTTTTTGAGGTTTTCCAAACAGACGATACGTAAATTTTATTAGTCGTAATGAATAATTAAAACAATTTTATTTCGTTCTGTGCAAAAAAATCGCACAAGAAACCATTTTCAGAAGCAGCAGACTCAAATATAAGCTGTGTGAATACAAAACCAATTTTTCGGCATTCGATTATAAAATGCTGGTAAAATATTTTTCTACAAAATTTTGCACAAGTATAGTCTTAGGCTCAGCGCAGTTGAACAATTTTTTAGTTTTTTAAAATAAAGCTTAGAAATTTTTTATATGAATTTTATTGCTCAGAGTTCGACTTCGAAAACACATAATGACATTTTTTATCTAAATCCGACATAAATGTTAAAAACCAAAATAATATTCAACTAGAAAAGCACATAAGCTACATTTTGGTATATAAAGTGTGACTATACGCAAAGTATAAGCAGAGTTATCGTTTGCCGAAAATTCACTCACGTTTGGTGCTCTGGGAGTCACGTGACATGATCACGTGATTTGAAATTTTGCCTCCAGTGTTCCTTTGTGCCATACTACATATAATATAGTAAAGTTTGACATTTGTCAATTTTTTTGCCAATTTTCGACGTAACCCCCGATTCCCGGAGCGCCCCCTTAAAAGGGGCGACAGCTATTTTGGGGGCTAGAGATCAGATTGGGGGCTTGGCTGACGATGGGGGTTCTATATTTTTATTAAAAGATGGGGTGGGAGGCACGTGGCAGCCGAAAATAATTTTCCCCCTATTCTTCAGTTTGACCGGAAAAACGGCATTTTTTCGACTAATGATCCGGAGTCCCCCTATATTCCCCAAACCCAGGAGGGGTTACAATTGAACGCTCTTTCGAATAGGCTAGGTTAGAAGAAGAAGAAGAAGAATGTTTATTTCGCAGCCATACAAAAGCAAAAAAAATATTAAAGCAAGCAAGGTAATAAAAGAATTAGTTCACAAAAGAAAAAGTAACACAAAAGGAAAAATAATATATATAATGCATATACATATATGTATACACTGTATATGTATGTAGCTGCAAAATAGGGGAAAGGAGGAACAGAGTCGCTGGCCAGCTTACCCTCGCCCCTTCAAAAATCCATGCAGATCTACATTTCTTAATCTTCTTTAGAAAATATATAAACTGGGAGCAGTTACAATTTCACTTGGCAGGAAGTTCCAAATTTTATGCACTCGCCAACGAAAAATTTTTTTTGTGTATTCTCGACATGCCCATACTTTTGGTTTTATCTGCAATGGATGACGACGCAAACCTTCATAGTTCATTAGTACAAAAAATTCATCAAAATCAATAGCCACTAAACCGTTCACAATTTTATAAACCAGAACAAGATCTGCAATAAGCCTTCGATACTCCAAGCGTCCGAGACCTAATTTAACTAACCTGTCACTATATGAGAGATTACGTAAATCAACAAAACGTTTCGTAAAGGAGCGTTGAACACGTTCTACTTTATATATATCACGCAGCAGGTACGGAGACCAGACACAGCTATTATACTCGACTATGGGCCGCACATATGTAACAAATAATTTAACTAAGAATTGATTATCACGAGTCTCGAAGGCTTTCCATATTTGCACAACAAGCCTATTTGCCTTGGCCGAAATGCTAGCACAATATTCAGAAAATTTCCCATTGCAGGATAAGGTTATACCAAGATCCTTAATTTTGGGAACTCTTTTTAAACTTTCACCTCCAATACGAACATTTAGGGGGTAATCTTGTCTGCCAAAAGTAAAAATAGCACATTTAGGTAGAGAAAGCTGCATTTGCCACTGTATACTCCACTCAACAACTGCATCCATGTCAGTTTGCTAACTTCTTTCGGCAATTTCACGTGAAGTATGCACACAATACAATTTTGCATCATCAGCGAATAGTTCAATCACATTTCCAGTAACATCAGGCAAATCATTAATGTACAATACAAATAACAACGGTCCTAAAACTGACCCCTGTGGTACTCCTTACACCACTGGTACCGAGCTTGAAGAAATACCATTTAGAGAAACAATGTGAGACCGATTCTGTAAAAATGACTTTATCCAATTCAAGACTTGGCCACAAATGCCGTAAGCTCTGATTTTATAAAGTAGTTTCTCATGCGGTGCCATATCAAAAGCCCTCGCAAAATCAATATAAACGCAATTAACTTTTTCACATCGTTCTATTGAAGTATACCAGGAATATAAAGATTGCAATAAATTTGTAAAAGTAGATTTGCCTCGTCGAAAACCATGCTGCCTACAACTTACAAGCATATTTTCATTCAAAAAGTTCCAAATAGAATCAGCAATTATAGACTCCATAATTTTACAACAAACAACTGTCAAGCTCACTGGTCTATAATTTTTTTTGATCAGATCGATTGCCCTTTTTATGCACAGGAACAATTACTGCTTCCAGCCACTGATTAGGCAAACAACCACTATACAGGGACTTTTTGAATAAAATAGTTAAGGGTACCAATATTGCACCCGAGACCTTTTTTAAAACATATGCAGAAATTCCATCAGGCCCAGACGATTTTTTATTTGGAAAAGATGTCAATTTTTTCTCAACTAGTTCCGACGTAATATCGACATGACAAAGCGTCTTCAATGTTCGATTTGGAAAAACAGGAAGACTTCCGTTATCTGCCTGATAAACATCACCAAATACATTGTTAAAGCAATTGGCCTTGTCTACATTTGACGATACAGCAACACCATTTATAAATAAGCTGGGTACATCATTAGATCTCGATAGTTTTGAGCGTAACGTAACGAGTACAGCGATGTCAAATTTTTGCTAAGCAATACCCCACTTTCAAAATTTTTGACGTCATTTTTAGCAGATAGTTTTGCCCGTCTAGCCAAAGTATAAAACTTATCCCGATTTGTTTGATTTTTTGTTCTTTTATATTTATGCCATAACAGCCTTTGTATGTAAGCGAAGCGTAGAAGTTTGTATGATGTAAGCTTTATCTGGAAATTAAACTTTGTCAAAAAATTAAACTTTACATGAAATTTTTTGCGCAAAATTGGATTTACGCAAAAATACTGAATCAAATAAAGACCTGCTGCTACCATTGAAAGAGCAACTTCTAAGCTACTAAATGCTGAAAAAATTTTGTAAATCGGTTTAGGCTTTGAAAAGTTACAAAACTTTCTGAAGCTACCCGAGCCAGGCTGATTGAAGCGTTACAGCACAAGTTAGGTTCAATGCAAATTTCGGGCCATAGCTGGGAATTTTTTTAAATATGGAACTGGTTGGTGTACTTCAGTGCAGCAAATTTATTTTTGATGCTTATTAGGCCGTGTTTACATTGAGCTTTTTTTCAGCTGCTCAAGCAGCTGAAAAAAGCTGCAGCTTTTTTTCAGCTGCTCGAGCAGCTGGAAAAAAGCTGGAGCAGCTGAAAAAATGCTGGAGCAGCTGAAAAAAAGCGGATAAGTATGGCGGTCACTATAGACTAGCTGCTCCGTTGCTATGACAACGCTGCAGTTCCCGCATTTTTTCAGCTGCTCCGGCTTTTTTTCAGCTGCTCCAGCTTTTTTCCAGCTGCTCGAGCAGCTGAAAAAATGCCGGAAACGTCGAAAAAAAGCTGCAGCATTTTTTCAGCTGCTCGAGCAGCTGAAAAAAAGCTCAATGTAAACACGGCCTTAGTTGTAGGTTTCCCATAAAACTAGGCCTCAGGCTCACAGGAAAATTATTTCCAGAAAAAAACTAGATCGTAAAAAATTATCTGGTTTTTTTCTGGTTTTTTTCTAACTTTTCTCGTTAGAAAAAAACCAGAAAAAAATTATCTAGTTTTTTTCTAACTTTTTTCTAACTTTTTTCCGGTTTTTTTCTAGTTTTTTTCCAACTTACGATCTAGTTTTTTTCTGGTTTTTTTCTGACTTTTGTCAAAATACGATCTAGTTTTTTCTGGTTTTTTTCTGGTTTTTTCTAACTTTTTTCAGAATTGCCCCAAATCGGTTTTTAATGTTTTTGGAGTACTTTTACGCCCTTTTTTGTCATTTGTTTTAGTCTTTTGTGTCTGTAATTCCCTTTGTAATGCATTATTTTAGCTTATTTTTTCTGTACTTTCCGGTGTTTCTGGTGGGTTTAAATTGGTTTTTCCACCTTTTTTTTGAGTTTTTTACTATGCTTTTCTCATTGTTTGCTGATGCGATGTATTTTTAGATTTTTCAAACTTTCTCATAATACGATCTAGTTTTTTTCTAGCTTTTTTCTGTTTTTTTCTGATTTTTTTCTAACTTTTCTAACTTTTTTCTGCTTTTACTAAATCGTTTTGCAACGTTCTTGAAGTCCGTTATATACCTTTTATGTCATGTTATCTATCATATATATCGTTATTGTACCTTAATTTATTGTATTTTTGTGTTTCTTCCTTTTTTCTGCTGAGTTTAAAATTAAATCTTGGTTTTTTATATGTTCATTAAAAGCGGCAACAGTTATTTTGGGGGCTAGAGATCAGATCAAGGCCATGGGGTTTTTTACTTTTATTAAGATGAGGTGCGTATAGTCAGATGGGGTAAAAAAATACAAAATATGAGTACAAGGTTTTTTGCTTTCCTGGATTAAGTTTATCGGGCAAACTTTTTTCCGACTACCTCGCGGAGTTGCTCTACAAAACCACATATTAAAGTTCTCTCTCTGCATTACTAATTTTATGTAAATCGAAAAATAAACGTATTTTTTTACCCTTCATTTTGGGACAAAAAATACGGTCGCGGGGAAAAAATACGGGTCGATTCTGACTCATACCAGGAACGCAGACCAAAATGCTGCAACCGTTATGAAACTCAACTCGAACTTACTGATTTTTTTAATTAAACTCGCACATAAAAGAAAAGGCAATTAAAGCCCCAAGAATACCACAACTACTTTTTACACTACACTCTTTTTTAAAAATTTTTTTCAAAATTTTTCCCGTTTACGTATTATTTTTTTGCGGTAAACTGAATCATTTGACGTAAAAATTGTACCGCGGAACGCTAAAATTTGGGGTGACGCCCTGCTTGATTGTTTTTGCATACTTAAATGTAGTCTTAAATTAGTTAAGTTTCCCTTCATTGCTGTCAATATTCAAATATTGTACAACATATTGTTCCCCGATTTTGTATTTTAAGGAGTGAATAACCAATATATATTATCATCAGTTTCGCAACTTGGGCATATGTGCGTCTGTATGTGTATTTATGTATGTAGCTGAGCTCATAATTTGAACACCCTAGTGTAGCTGGAACCGCTCTGTTAGCAGTCGGTGGTCGTAGGCTCCCGTAGGCGCCAACCAGTACCAATAGAGAAGAACCATTCACAGTTTGCAAGAAGGGTAGTCGACTATGCCATATGCAGTGGCGTATTTAGGGGGGGGGCTGGGTGGGCTGCAGCCCCCCCCCTTAGCGATTTGAGCCCCCCCCCTTAGAGGGTCGCAGCCCCCCCCCTTTCCGAAACTTAAAAAGATGACAATAGTGTTTCTGATAAATCATCAATTGACAAATTATACCTTAAAAATTTAAAAAATCTCCAAGTTTTTCCATTCTGTTGATGTTTTTTCGGCTTAGATACCTTTTTTCTTTGTGCATGCCTATATATATGCCAGGTCTATTATCATATTCTGTGCTAATTGATTAATGTCTCACATGTTTGTATAGTTAGATAGGGTAAAAAATACAAAATTAAATACAAAGTATACTATTTTTTGCTTTGCTGCATACATGTTTGTATTTTTTTGTTTGTATTTTTTTGCATACATATTTTTTACGATTTTTTCACTTTTTGTTAATTTTAATTTTTGAAGCATTATTACACCAATCTGCAGTGGCGTAGCCAAAAAAAAATTTCTGGGAGGGGGGATGAGTTTTCTTTGTTTTAAAACGTTAAAAATGCATTTAATTGCTATTTTAACGCAAAAAACGACACATATTAGCAATTTTCGGCCAATTTATAGTTTCTGTATAATAAAATTAGCCACAGTCGACCATTTGGAACTTTGAATAATGATCTGCTAACGGCAAGTGTATCCGCGTCTCGTGTGTCAATTTTCAACCCTAAAATTGCAACACACATCAGAAACGGTCGTTCTTGACGACGGATCAGAAAAAGCCACCTGGCAAAAGCATATTGCAACGATAAATCATCGCAAAACCCCAATTTTTGAACGCAGCCATAAAATAGCCTACGCTGGCCCATAGCACAAAAAGAGTCACTCCAACTCTTTAGTTTTGGGGTCTTTTACTCTTTAGTAGTTTTCATTGCAATGTCGATGGTTAAAATCTCAAAAAAGCTTCAACTTCTGGGGGCTGCCGCCCCCAGACCCCCGCATTGCTAAATGCTAGCTGTAGATCCACTCCATTTCTTTATTTCATAGAAAAAGTGCAATTTTCAATGCAATTTCGATGGTTAAAATCTCAAAAAAGCTTCAACTTCTGGGGGCTGCCGCCCCCAGACCCCCGCAAAGTTAAGTGCTTGCTGCAGATTCACTATTGTAGTTTATCGATGGTTACAATAACAAGCTCAAAAAAGGTCCGAGGGTTGCCGTCCCCGCCAGGCGGTGGCTCACAGTTGCTCCGCACCCCCCCCCCCCGGTCGCAGCCCCCCCCATTGCGAAATCCTGGATACGCCACTGGCCATATGCACAGCTGGTCAGACTGAAGCGGGGGGGGGGGGAGAAATTATTTTCTATTCTAATTCGCTTCCTACCCCATCTTTTAATACAAATATGAAACCCCCATCGTCAGCCATGCCCCCAATCTGATCTCTAGCCACCAAAATAGCTGTCGCCCCTTTTAATAACAATCTGAAGTGAAATTATTGGTGTTAAAACCCTTAGGGGTCGAATAAGTCGGAAAAACGGCATTTTTTCGACTAATGATCCGGAGTCCCCCTATATCCCCCAAACCGAGGGGGGGTCAAAATTGAACGCTCTTTCGAATAGGCTAGGTTAGAAGTTTGTAGAATGTAAGCTTTAGCTGGAAATCGAACTTTGTCCAAAAATTTAACTTTACATAAAATTTTTTGCGCAAAATTGGATTTATGCAAAAATACTGAATCAAATGAAGACCTGCTGGTACCATTGAAAGAGCAACTTCTAAGCTACTAAACGCTGAAAAAATTTTTTAAATCGGTTCAGGCTTTGAAAAGTTACAAAACTTTTTCTGAAGCTACCAGGACCAGGCTGATTGAAGCGTTACAGCACAAGTACGTTTCAGTACAAATTCCGGGCTATAGCTGCGAAATTTTTTAAAATATGAAGCTACATATGTTAAAATATGTAGTTGGGGTTTTTTAGTGCGATAAAAATATTTGTGATGCTTCTTAGCAGGTTTTTTTCTTGAATTTAGGCCTCAGGCTTTGGCTTAGGCTTAGTGCTTAGGCTTATATAGTGCTTAGGTTTAGGCTTAGGCTTAGTGCTTAGGCTGAGGCTTAGTGCTTAGGCTGAGGCGTAGTAGGTGGGTCAGCAAAGGCTTAGTTTTAGTTGCTTGCATTAAATAAAAGGACACTTGTTACTGTGAGATCATAAATAAACCAAACTTGACCGTTAGTGCCAGCTTGCTGCTGAGCATTAGTGACGTTTTCACATCGTATTTATGGTATTCGCTTTCATTAAAAATCGCTGCTTATGTCTAATTATGCTTATTTTTCTATAAAAATGTAATGAATTTATTGTCTACGCGAAAAGAAACTAAAACTTTTGATATGCAAGCTTAAAACTACATACTACTGTATGTATATTTCGCCTCTCTTTTTCAGTTGGCAAAATTACTATTTTTAGTATAAATGAGCTAAATATGTTGCTAACAAAGCTGTATTAAATATATTATTGCGTGTTACTTTATGACGATCAAACTTCAGGTTGATATTACGACTGTATTGGTCATAATTTTCGACGATTAGCCGTATTATGTCGAAAAACGATGATTTTCGACTATATAAAATTGAATTTTTTCGAAAAGGTATAAATCAACGTTTTTTCGCCTGGAAAGTGCAAAAAATGAACTCAGCGCATGCGAAAACCTATAAAAATGTGTTTTCACGGTGAAAAAATGTCAGTTTGAATTTCTCCCCCCCGCCTCAGTTGCGCCTGCGCAGCTAGTGTCGGAAAACAGCTAAACCACGCGACAAGAGAAGCTTGTGAAAATTTTGTTGGCTCTTGCAAAATGAGCCATATTTTGGGTGCATGATTTCGTCAGCTTCGTATTATAAGCTAACGACAGATCATGACTAGGTAATATGTTTAAGTAATGTAGAACTAGTAGGACGAAGACGTCTTTTGTGGACCGAAGACGATCGCGTCCGACCGAAGCAACGCGGAGGTCACGTGGCCCATGGAAGGGATCCCCTACCAAACGATCGTCAATCTCCCAACACCGCCGACGGGCCCGGGGAACCGGGAACGGAGAAGAAATGGAATGGTGTTTTTTCGGCAGCCGGTCGGGGGTACCCAGCCCACCCCGGCCGGCATGTGCCTGTGGCTGGACACCGGCGGAATCTGCTTAACACAGCCCTCATACTAATAACAATCCTGCCCCAGTGTGGCGATATTCACCCGAATCCAGGCCCGACAGAGGACCTGTGTTCTGAGTACTCCCGACCAGTCACATGGTCTGGTGTGTCAGTCCAGTGCATCAGGTGTGACCAATGGGTCCATTTGCGGTGCAGCGATCTAACGAGAAGGGAAGTGAACAGACTGAGCACCAACTCAGTTGGCCGGGTCATGTGGACCTGTGGGCGGTGCCTGCTGCGGGAACGCCAAACACCGGCGAACCCCGCGCAAAGTCAACAAACTTCACCAGCACACCAACCCTCTGCGCCGCCTGCAAGAGGAAAACCAAGCGGCAGGCTTAAAATCGTTCAGTGGAACGCCGACGGAATCAAGGGGAAAGTACCAGAACTAACAAAATTTCTGGCCGATAGAAGGACGGACGTGGCCCTAATCCAAGAAACCAAGTTACAGCCCCATCTAAACCAGGGTTTTTTTTCAAAAAATTTTGTGTGCATAATTGTGCAAAATTTTAATTTTAGTGTGCAAAATTTTATTTTTCTGTGCAAACTGTAAATGCGTTTTCTTCGCCTATATATATAGAAGCTAACAACTGGCGGTCCCAGACTTCGATTTCGGGGGAGACTTCGATTTCGGGGGGGGCGGAGGTCTGAAGAAATTTTTTCACTTTTTATAATAGCGTTTTTCAGCTTTACGCTATCTTGTTATAGCCGCGGCCATATTAAGGCCAATGAATTGAGTCTGTTCGTAGTAAAAACGAGTGGTGTATTCAGAAAAATATAGATATCTTTTCAATTTTTAGGCCGAATTCGGTCAACTGGAGACGTATCAGAATTTTTTTCCGACAGGAAAATAGAACACATGATGGGAACGTCACATCAGACAGTGTATTACACAACTAAATGCAGCATAATATACTCGTGAAGACATGCAAATGCAGCATAATGTACTCATGTATACATGTATAGGCTTTGATGAAAGATAATAAGAAGGAATAGTACGCCATAGAGTTGCAGGGGTCTGGGGGCGACAGCCCCCAGAAAAAAAATTGGGGGAAATTTTTGATTTTTAGGCCAAATTTGGTCAATTGGGGACGCATCAGAAAAATTTTCCGGCCGGACCATAAAAACCAAAGGGGGGACCCTTGTGTAAAATTTCAGTCGGCAAAAACTTCGGGGGGGGGGGGGCGGCCGCCCCCCCCCTCCGCCCCCCCCTGGGACCGCCCCTGAAGCTAACATGCGCGTTTTTATACCTCTAGAGGTACGTACGTATCAGTGGCGTACCTAGAACAAATTTTGAATGACTTTTCGATTTTTTTGTAATGGGTGAAAACGAAAAGGCATTTTTTAGCAATTTTAACACTCATAAACCGCCTTAAAAACGCAAGATTACTAAAACAAAAAGTTGCAGGGGTCTGGGGGCCGCAGCCCCCATAAAAATATTGGCGATTTTTCTAATTTTCAGACCTAATTTGGTCAACTGGAGACGCATCAGAATTTTTTCCGACAGAAAAATTAAAACACAAGATAGTCACGTCACATCAGACAGTGTATACAACACAAGTAAATGTAGCATAATATACTCGTGTAGACATGCAAATGCAGCATAATGTACTCGTGTATACATGCATAGGCTTTGATGAAAGATATGTAATAGCAAGGCTTAGTAAGCCACAGAGTCTGGCTGGGTCTGGGCCTGGGGGCGGCAGCCCCCACAAAAAATGGGAAAATTTTGATTTTTATGCCAAATTTGGTCAATTAGTGACGTATATATCAGAAAATTTTTGCGGCCGGACCATAAAAACCAAAAAGAGGAGATTCCCACCATCCGTCCACCCTGGGTATATACACCCTTGCTGGTTGCTGCTATGTTTATGTTGGTGTGCTGAAATTCTAAATATTGGAAATTACTGGCATTAGCACAATGGCTGTCAGATGCAGATCAAGAAATTTTTTGAGCGTAGGGAAGCCGACCCACCTTCCTTAAATTAATCTTGCAAAAATGTGTGTGCCATAAAATAAAATTTTCATTAAAAAAGCAACTTTAAGCAACACTTTGTTGGCGAATCTGGGTGATTGCGGTGCCTAGGGGCGGCAGTCCCAGGAAGCCAGAGCTTTTATATATATATCGAATTTTGAAATAAATTTTGCATTGAAAAACATTTCATCAGCAACTGTTTGCGAATTGTTCTGGGTCATTGCTGGGATCTGGGGCGGCATTCCCCTAAAAATGTAGAAATTTGTTAGTTTTCGGGCAAAATTTGGTTAATAAAAAACGAAACAGAAATTTTTTGGCCGGGCCATGAAATTCAATGGGGGGTCCCTTGTGTAAAATTTTACTGGAAAAAATTTCTGGGGCGGAAATTTTCACCATCCCCCCTTGGTATATATGTATGCCCTTATTGCGTTATATATATACATACATAAAATCATATCAGTGGCAGATCTAGGAAATTTTCAGAATGGGTGGAGCAAAGCAATTCCCCCCACTTCGTGAGACAATTCAGTTTAGAAACGTAGTTTGTGGAGGTCTGGGGAGCTAGAGACTTATAGTTTTTAACAATGTGTAACACGATTTTTAGAAAAATAAAACTAGCAATTTGAACAGCAATTACGCAAATCATTGTGCCTTTTGCCAAGAAGCAGTATAAAAATCTGCCGCCGTTGATGATGCCTCCAGTTATGCCAGTAGATGCAGGGGTCTGGGGGCGGCAGCCCCCATAATTTTTTTCGATTTGGCATTAAAAACAGTGCATTTTGAGCATATCCCAGGCCCATCGGGCACTGTGCATTATTGTGCAAAATTTTAATTTTTGTGTGCAAAATTTTAAAAAAGTGTGCATTTGCACAGGGTTTTGCACAAAAAAAACCCTGATCTAAACCTGACCATACCAGGCTACGTTGTACTGCGCAAGGACAGAACCGCTGGCCGCCGACCAACAGTAGATCGAATAAGTGGAGGAGGATTAATAGTGCTCATTCGGGACGGCATACCGTACGCAATATCAAAAGCCAACCTCACCCACCCTACAGACACTGTCACTGAAGCGATGGCAGTCGATGTGTGGCCTAATTCGGACTCAAAAACGCCTGTCTTACTGGTTAATGTGTACCTCCCACCCATCAATCGTGGCGTTGATGACGAACGATGGCGTTTGACCCTGAATACCTGCCTGCGACGAACAACTGTCTAATACTGGGTGACCTTAATGCCCACTCCCCTCTATGGGACCCCCACATTCAGGAAAACAGCAGAGGTGAACTGATCGAAGATTGGCTGACTGATCACGGGTTCCAGTGCGTAAATGATGGTTCATCAACGAGGAACTGTCGAATCACCGGCAGGCCCAGTGCACCAGATATAACGCTTGTACCAGACAGACTAACAGACAGAGTGTCCTGGTCACTGGCAAGTGACCTCGGCTCCGACCATCTGCCAATAACGGTCGAGCTAGAAACAGCCAGCAGCATCCAACCAGACCGCCGCAAAGAAGCCCGTTTCAGCTTCAAAAAAGCGAAATGGCCTCAATTTTGCACACTAGTGGACGAAGAAGTCGAACAGCTCAACCAGTCGGAACTGAACATCAACGAAATGTCATACAGGTTCGCAAAGGCTATCATAGCGGCGGCTGAACAATCTATACCCAAGGGTGCGCGTCATAACCCAAAACCATGGTGGTCAGACGACGTGGAAGCTGCAGTCAGAAGAAGAAAAGAAGCTAGGTCGCAAGCCTCGACAAGACCACAAGAATGGAACGCAGCATGCCGAGAGGCAAAACAAATAATGACCGAAGCCAAAAGAACCCACTGGCGCAACTTTGCCGCAACCTTGGACCCAACCACGGACCCAAGAAAGGTCTGGTCCGTTATCCAAGCGATGGACGGACGCAAACGGAACCAGAACAAAAGCGCCGCCATGAAAGTTGGGAATAAAACAATCTCAGATGGAAAAGAAAAGGCTGAACGGTTTGTTAGCCAATATGCACAGATATCTCACCTAACCCCCAGACCCCAAGAGGATCGAACAACGAAAAGAGAGACCGGTAAAACCCTGACAAACCGATGCGGCTGCAACCCTGAGAATCCATCTTTGTGCGCCTCTTTTACAACCAGCGAGCTAGAATGTACTCTCGGTAAACTCCAGTGCAGAAAAGCCCCAGGAATCGATCAAGTGACAAACGAGATGCTACTTAGGTTGGGAAGTCGAGCAAAAGAATTTTTCCTAAGCCTGATCAACAGGGCGTGGACCGAGCACGCTTTTCCATCAGCGTGGCGAAAGGGGGAGATAATCCCAATTCTGAAGAAAGGGAAAAACCCAGAGCACACAGCCTCATATAGACCAATCTGCTTGCTAAGCGCTGTCGGCAAAGTGATGGAGAGGCTAGTACAGCAGCGGCTTTATCGGTTTCTCGAAGGGTCTGGGTGGCTCAGCGACACGCAGGCAGGATTCCGCGCTCGCCGTTCGACCGAGGATCAAATGCTGCGGATAACTAAGTCGGTCGAAGACGCTCTCCAGGCCAAAAAACGGACAGTGCTGATACTAGTAGACTTTGCGAGGGCGTATGATACAGTGTGGAAGAACGGTCTGCTATTGAAGTTAGCCCAAGCCAAAGTCCCAGTGTGCGCCCTGAAATGGCTGCGCCAGTATCTGTGTGACAGATCTGCGAGAGTAGCTTTGCCAGACGGAACAAGCAAATTCAGGGTTTTCCGAGACGGGCTCCCGCAGGGGAGCGTATTGTCACCAACGCTGTTCTTGGCAATGATTAATGACATCACCGACTCCCTTGAGCCAGAGGTCCAGGTGAGCCTATTCGCTGATGACCTAGCACTATGGGTCAGCGACAGCACACTAGAAACAGCCACTTCTAAAGCACAGCAAGCCCTGAACGCAATCTTGGCCTGGGCTAAAAAGTGGAAAATGACCGTCTCCCAAGACAAAACCGAGGCGGCCTTTTTCTCCATGGATAATTGGGCCGCTAAAAAGACCGTGAATATAACAATCGAAGGCAAAAACATCATGTTCAACCCCAATCCAACGTTTCTTGGTGTGAAATTTGACCGACGTCTGAGCTTCCGCCAGCATATTCTCTCAATAGCAGCCAAACTAAAGGTCAGGAAGCAAATCATGAGCGCACTGTGCGGAAAAAAATGGGGATGTCAGCAAACCAGCCTACGTCTAGTTTACTTGACCTACATGCGATCAGTAATAGATTACTGTGGCGGAGCCTGGCTCCCATATGTGGCCAAGTCAAATATGGAAAAACTGGAAATCGTACAGCGAGCGGCAGCCAGGCTGATAACAGGCTGCGTCAGGAGCACCCCCAAAGATGCCCTAGTCGCCGAAGCGAATCTGTTGCCGCTGACGGAGCGGACCAAGGAACTGGCCGGAATAGCACTCCAGAAATCAGAGCGAAAGCGATATGCCCCCTCGGTGCTGCAGCTAACACGCGACGAACCAAAGACGCGCCTGAAGTCGCTGGGCTCATGGAGGCTGGCGGGGAAAGCTGTCGCGCAAAATGCTGGTCTGACTGAGACACCAAAAGAGAGCCTTTACCATACACCATCACTGGAACCGTGGGAGTATCATAACATCAAACAAAAACTAGTCTGCCAAACGGAGCTGCTGGCGCCCTACGACAGGGAGGACGCCAACTCTCGCCGTCTAGCAACCCTGGAATCTATAGCCAAGATGCCACAGTACGTTATAGCTATGTGGACGGACGGAGCGGCAACAGGAAGTTGCGAAAACGGCGGCCAAGGGATTCTAATATCAGGACCAGGCGCCGAAAATGATATCCAAATAAGCAAGCCCGGAGGAAAATTCTGGTCCAGCTTTAGGACTGAAATCTTAGCAATCAATACCGGCTTGCAAGCTCTAAATGAGGCGGAACACAGCATAAACTGGCAGCATAACCAAGTGGCCATCTTCACAGACTCGCGCAGTGTTGTCCAGAACCTGAAAGGGAGTCCAACTGGAGGCACAACCCAAGCCATAGACGAAATCTGGGCAAAACTGAAATACCTGGTGTATGACAGGGGCCGACAAGTTTATATCATGTGGGTACCGGGCCACTGCGGACTAATTGGCAACGAAACGGCGGACAAGCTGGCGAGGCAAGGGGGTACTCTGGAGCAAACAAACGTCGCCATAGACCTGGATTCGGCTAAGTCACACATCCTTAGATCAGTGAGATCAGGGTGGATTAAACATCGAAGACGAGACTTCCATTACGAAGTGACCAATGGTGAATGGCCCCAACTACCGGACACGTTGGGGCTAACACGGCAGGAAGGGGTCTGGCTCTCCCAGCTACGTACTGGGAAATCTCCTCTGGTCCGGCAGTATCTCCACCAGATCGGGAAGGAGGAGAGCCCTATTTGCATATATTGCAACGAGGAGGAAGACTGTGTTAGGCACGCTCTTTGCGGGTGTCCAGCCACAGAGCACCTGCGTAACACTATTTTTGGGGACCCGGGTGTGAACCTGGGGGAAATGTTTTGCTACCCGAAGAAGGTCCTCGAGCTCCTGCGGCGGTCCGGACGGATCCCATAGCGGAACCGTGCGGGTCTATGGTCGTGGGACCGTGACGTTGAAGAAGCCAGGCAAGGCAAGCAGCTGAAAAAAAGCTGCAGCTTTTTTTCGCCATTTCCGGCTTTTTTTCAGCTGCTCGAGCAGCTGCAAAAAAGCCGGAAACGGTGAAAAAAAGCTGGAGCAGCTGAAAAAAAGCTGGAACTGCAGCGTTGTCATGACAACGGAGCAGCTAGTTTATAGTGACCGCCATACTTATCCGCATTTTTTCAGCTACTTCAGCTTTTTTCCAGCTGCTCGAGCAGCTGAAAAAAAGCTGCAGCTTTTTTCAGCTGCTCGAGCAGCTGAAAAAAAGCTCAATGTAAACACGGCCTTACGCAAAATCGACTGCTTTCGCGACACGACCCCATGCAGTTATGGGGGAAAATAGTGGACGTTTTTTTTGAGTAGAGCACCTTGGGAGAAGCATTTTTGCTTCAAGAACCCCTATTTTATTTTTTGGATTTTCTGAGATATGACCCCCCGAAATCTAAACCTTCAGTGAGGGACGTTTTACAATTATTTTTCCAAAGCCCTTGATTTTTGCGTTCTAATCGTGTCTAAATGGTGTCAGATTATTGTTTACAATTTTTTAGAATCAAAACAAAGGCTCTTTGACCGGGTTCCAGCCGAAAAATTAGCCGAATTCGCCAGAAACGTCCAATTTTTGACCAAATTCAAACTTGGCCTTAATTTAGGCTTAGGCTCTGGCTTAAGGGGGCGCTCCGGGAATCGGGGTTTACATCGACAACTAGCAAAAAAATTGGCAAATGTCAAACTTTACTATTCATATACGTACTATGGCACAAAAGAACACTGGAGGCAAAATTTCAAATCGCGTGATCATGTCACGTGACTCCCAGAGCACCAAACGTGAGTGAATTTTCGGCAAACAATAACTCTGCTTATACATCACGTATAGTCACACTTTATATACAAAAATGTAGCTTATGTGCTTCTCTAGTTGAACATTATTTTGGTTTTTAACATTTATGTCGGGTTTGGATAAAAAATGTCATTATGTGTTTTCGAAGTCGAAGTCTGAGCAATAAAATTCATATAAAAAAATTCCTAAGCTTTATTTTGAAAAACTAAAAAATTGTTCAACTGCGCAGAGCCTAATGCTATAACTGTGCAAAATTTTGCAGAAAAATATTTAACCAGCATTTTATAATCGAATGCCGAAAAATTGGTTTTGTATTCACACAGCCTGCATTTGAGTCTGCTGCTTCTGAAAATGGTTTCTTATGCGAATTTTTTGCACAAAACGCAATAAAATTGTTTTAATTTTTCATTATGACTAATAAAATCCACGTAAAGTCTGTTTGCAAAACCTCAGAAAGCGTTGATGCACTGGCTTACTTGCTGAATTTGTGTAAAAGTAGAATAAAATCAGTAAATTGTCCAATTTTTTCCAAATTTTTTGATATGGAGATATGCACGTCAAAACATCAGAAATAGTATTCTGGGCAACTTTCCTTCAAAAATTATAGGTCATTTTGGCTGTTTTTAAAAAATACGGCCCAAATCCTTGATTCCCGGAGCGCCCCCTTAAGGTGGCACTCCTGAAATGTGGGTTTTGGCCATTATTTTGAAAACGCGCAAAAATAAACATGCATCGTAAAAACAAAAGTTGATCAGAAGTGAATTTCCTTCAATTTGATGTACATATCACATAAAAAAAATTTTGAACATTTTTGAGCAAATTTCGTCAAGAAAAATAGATTTTCACGGAAATGCCTTCACAAGCCAGTGCATTTACACGTATGTAATGAATTTGAAAGGCTGAAAAACACTAGCAGTAGTGTTTTACTGAAACGTAATTAAAAATTTTTGGTGTTTTATTGAGTGTGGTATGATTTTTTTGTGAACTAACGCAATACTTTCTGCATGAGACAGAAATATAGTGCGTGTGAATACAAACGCAAATTTTCGGCTTGCGATTTTAAAAAATTGGCTCAACGAAAAAAGTTAAAATTTGGCACATAAATGCACCTTGTCATCTTCGAGCGGTCGCAAAATTTGATTTTTGTCAAATCGATAGTATCTAAAAAATTTAGCTAAATTTATGTTTTTCAAAAATCGCGATTTTAGTGTTTTTCGATATATCAATCATATTCATCAAAAATGACTTTTTGCGACCGCTCGATCACGTTGAGGCGAGCAAAATGAGCTATTGATTGTGCAACAGCTACTTACTTGCGAAGAGAAATCGCAAGCCGAAATTCCACTCACGTTTGGTCTACAGTGAATGCTAATTTGTATCAATCAACTTCATTTTTTGTATTTAGGCATACTTTTACACCAGCTTGCCATTGTGTATCTAAAATTGGCCCCAAACTGCCGTTTTTTAAAAAGTCACATTTCAGGAGCGCCACCTTAAGGCCGATTCACACGCTGCGATTTTACTGCGATTTTGCCGCAGCGTTTTCACCGCTGCGGCAAAACGCACTGTCTGAACAGACGCAGCGATTTCAATGCGGAATGAATGCGTCTTGATTTTTCCGCAGCGTTTTAAACGCCAGACTGCAATTCGGCCTGCGATTTCAGTGCGTTTTGATGCTGCGGACGTGTTGATTTCAACAATATCAGCAAAGCTGTTTCTCATATTTTTAAAACAGTGAAGACGCAGCAAAATAGTTTGCGAGACGCAACGTTTGTTCAGACGCTGCGTTTTGTGTGCGACACCCTGCGTCTTGCGTTTTGCGTCAAAATCGCAGCGGCAAAAACGCACTGTGTGAATCGGCCTTTAGGCTTAGTGTGGGGCTTAGGCTTAGGCTTAGTATCAGGCTTAGGCAATAAAAAAATCGAAATTTTGAGAAAAAATCCTGCCAGCTTAGCCTGGAGAATCCTGCCAACTAAGCCGAGACGATGCCTTAAAACATCATAACGCACTCAAAACTATCCGAAAACAAAGATTATAGCCAATTTTAGCTTCGAACTTTGGCCTACGTGCACGTCCAAAAACACTGAAAATGCCATTTTCAAGGGGTCAACTAAATATGTTGCTAACAAAGCTGTATTAAATATATTATTCTGTGTTACTTTATGACGATCAAACTTCAGGTTGATATTACGACTGTATTGGTCATAATTTTCGACGATTAGCCGCATTATGTCGAAAAACGATGATTTTCGACTAAAATTGAATTTTTTCGAAAAGGTATAAAGCAACGTTTTTCGCTTGGAAAGTGTAAAAAATGAACTCAGTGCATGCGGAAACCTATAAAAATGTGTTTTCACGGTGAAAAAATGTCAGTTTGAATTTCTCCCCCCCCGCCCGCGCCCCAGTTGCGCCGAGAAAAATAGTGGAGTCTGTGATTTACATTGTACATTGAGTTGCTCGAGCAGCTGAAAAAAAGCTGCAGCTTTTTTTCGCCGTTTCCGGCTTTTTTCAGCTGCTCGAGCAGCTGGAAAAAAGCTGCAGCTTTTTTCGCCGTTTCCGGCTTTTTTTCAGCTGCTCGAGCAGCTGGGCCGGTATTCATAAAAGTCGGGATAAAAAGCTAGGCTTTTTATCCGTAAGTCTGGCTTGAAAAAGCCGAGATAAAAAGTCTGGCTTGCGCACAAGCTTGGATTTTTATCCGAGCTTTTTGGTCAATCCAGGCTTGTTCAAGCCTGGCTTTTTATCCGAGCTTTTTATTCATAATGAAAAAATCAATAAAATATACGTGGAAGCCGGGATTATAATCCGAGCTTGATTTTTATGAATTTTATGAATACCATAAGCTCGGCTTTTTATCCCAGCTTTTATGAATACCAAAAAGCCTGGATAAAAAGCCGAGCTTGGTTTTATGAATACGAAAAGCCGGGATTTTAAGTCGGGCTTGCTCAAAGCTCGGATAAAAAGCCGAGCTTGCACTTTTATGAATACGGGTGCTGGAAAAAAGCTGGAGCAGCTGAAAAAATGCGGAAAAGTATGACGGTCACTGTAGACTAGCTGCTTCGTTGCCATGGGAACGCTGCAGTTCCAGCTTTTTTTCAGCTGCTTTAGCTTTTTTTCAGCTGCTCCAGCTTTTTTTCAGCAGCTCGAGCAGCTGGAAAAAAGCCGGAAATGTCGAAAAAAAGCTGCAGCTTTTTTTCAGCTGCTCGAGCGGCTGAAAAAAAGCTCAATGTAAACACGGCCTGATGTGTGCGATACTGCGATTGGCTCAAAACGTGAAGTTGGTAGACACTTGTATTTGTAGTTGGTAGACATTTGTACTCGTACAAAATACCAAATGTCATATTTGTGGTACAAAATAGTACAAACACAGGAAAATCAAAAAACCAGAATTTGCTGTAAAAATTTTTCGACTACAGATTATTCATTCAGATATTTTTTACCCTTTCCATTCAGAGACTTTTTACAGACTAAGAGAAATTTCAGATAATTTTCTGAGAAATTCAGGAAAAATTCAGATATTTTCACCCAGAATTCAGAGACTCCGAATTTTATCTGAAATCTGAAATAATGTTATAGACTTCAGATAAATTTCATATATTTTATATATATATATATATATATATATATATATATATATATATATATATATTTATATATATATATATATATATATATATATATATATATATATATATATATATATATATATATATATATACTGTTTACACGAGTTTCAGAGCAAATTTACATATTTTTCACATCTGCAAATACAGGTGGTAGGTAAATTTTATCTGAAACTCGTGTAAAAAGGTAAAGTATCTGAAATTTATCTGAAAAGCCAGTAACATTTTTTTCAGATAAAATTCAGAGTCTCTGAATTCTTGGTGAAATTATCTGAATTTTTCCTGAATTTCTTCTGAAAACTATCTGAAATTCCTCTGAAAGTCTGTAAAATGTCTCTGAGTGAATGGAAAGGGTAAAAAACATCTAAAAAATCTTTAACCGGAAAAATTTACAAAAATTCAGATTCGTGGGTTTCCTGTGAAATTCTGAGCTATCAAAAAGCGTATTTCAGAATTTGTACTAACAAAGTGACAAAGTGTGTGCTAACTTCACGAACGTGATATGACTTATTGACTGATACGAATTTAGTTTACAGGTAGCCCCCCTTAACTTGAAATTTTATTCTAAATTCTAATACATGATGGGTCTTGGGGCGGGCGAGGAGTATGTGGAGAAAATGAAAAACGTTCAGCGCCGACTGAAACAAGGGATCAAGTGCAGTTGGGGGGGGATAGTGGACCTATTTTTTGGAGTAGAGCCACAGTTTAACACGGGGGGGGGGGGGTATGGGGGGGTCCGGGACCCCCCCAGATTTTTGACTTCGGTACAAGGGCAAGCGAAATTCGGTACAAGGGCAAGAAAATTTTGAGCCAAGGTACAAGGGATGGAAGATTTTTGCCGCGGTTTAAGGGCAAAGGCAGGAACGATTGTAACCGTGGTCAAGGGCGTACCCAAGGGGGGGGGGAATGGGGGGAATTCCCCTCCCCCCACCCGAAATTTTTCCCCAGTGATTTTTTACACAAGGGTCCCCCCTTTGGTTTTTATGGTCCGGCCGGAAAAACTTTCTGATACGCCTCCAATTGACAGAATTTGGCCAAGAAATCGAAAATTTTCCCTATTTTTTTCTGGGGGCTGCCGCCCCAGACCGCTGCAGCCTTGTGGTTTAGTAATCTTGCGTTTGTAAGGCGTTTTACGTGTTAAAAATGCTAAAAAGTGCATTTTAACCCATTACAAAAAATCGAAAAGTCATTCCCCCCCCGAAATTTTTTTCTGGGTACGCCACTGACCGTGGTAGATGGTATATACAATGGTAGTACAAGTTCTGACCCTTTATAAGGACAAAGGCAATAAAAGGCTTAGCTATATTGCAGGGGCAATACAAATTTTGAGTTTGACCACGGAACAAGTGTAAGACATCTTGAGAAGTCTGCTACAGGGGCCAGGGCAGAAAGACCCAGAGACTTTGTCCGCGGGACAAAGGCAAGACATCTTGAGAAGTCTGGTACAGGGGCTAGGGCAGAAGGACCCAGAGACTTTGTCCGCGGGACAAAGGTAAGACATCTTGAGAAGTCTGGTACAGGGGCTAGGGCAGAAGGACCCATAGACTTTGTCCGCGGGACAAAGGTAAGACATCTTGAGAAGTCTGGCACAGGGGCTAGGGCAGAGAAACTGTTTTTTCGCTTTTTTTAGTGTTATCAGTGTTATCTTTTATGAAAGCATACAATGAATGAATGAAAAGGGGGAATTCCCCCCACCCGAAATTTTTTCCCAGTAATTTTTACACAAGGGTCGCCCTCGCCCCTTTCGTTTTTATGGTCTGGTCGGAAAAATTTTCTGATACGTTTCCAATTGACTAAATTTGGCCTGAAAAATCAAAAATTTTCCAGATTTTTTTCGGGGGGCTGCCGCCCCCAGACCCCTGCGAATCTGTGGCTTACTATATATTCCTTGTTATTGTCTTTCATCAAAGCCTATGCATGTATATTGTATACACAAGTACATTATGCTGCATGTGCATAACTTGTGGAATACACGCTCCGTCTGATATGACGCTCCCATCTTTTGTTTTAAATTTCGTCGGAAAAGATTTCTGATACGTCTCCACTCTCCAGTCGACCAAATTCGGTCTAAAAATTGGAAAAATCGCCAATTTTTTTCTGAGGGCGGTCCCCAGATCCCTGAAACCTTGTGATTTAGTAATCTTGCGTTCGTAAGGCTTTTTATGAGTGTTAGAATTGCTTAAAAAAGTGCATTTTAACCCATTACATTAACGCATTACAAAAATCGAAAAGTCATTCCCCCCGAAATTTTTTTCTGAGTACGCCACTGTCAGCTATACTGATTTACAAAACTAGCAGGAGCATGTATCAATGTAATTTCCTGTGGGTAATATTTTTTCAGATATGTTTTACTTACCATTATTTTAGTTTTCACTCACGTTCGGTTCAGGTACAAGGGCAGTCGAAATATTGATACAGGACCCCCCCCCAGGGGCCGTATTCTCAAAATTACCTGCAGGTAAAGTTAGGCTAACTTTACCCACAGGTAAAGTGAAGGTAAAGTCGTATTCTCAAACAATGCTTAAAGCCAATGTGATAGCTAAGGTTACCCTTAAGATTCGGTCCTGAAAAGTGCTTTATCTTGTTACGCAGCTAAAGTTAATGCATTGTGCAAAATTTTAACTTCAAGCGTTGACGTTAACCTTGTTTTCAATTTTAACTTTACCTTTACCCACAGAATTAACTTTACCTTCACCTTACCTGTGGGTAAAGTTAGCCTAACTTTACCTGCAGGTAATTTTGAGAATACGGCCCCAGATTCGACCCCCGTGTTAATGTATGAGTAGAGCACCTTAAGGAAAGCATTTTTTGTAATAAAACCGCTATCCACAAATTTGGATTTTCTGAGCTATGACCCCTTGAAAATGGCATTTTCAGTGTTTTTGGAAGTGAGCATAGCATAGGCAAAATTTGGAAGCCAAAAATGGCCATAATCTTCGTAGGGGTTCTTGAAGCAAAAATAGGTCCACTATCCCCCCCCCCCTAACTGCCCAGTGTGAACGAGCCACTGAGTTTTGCGTGTCAAAAATGGAGATAGTATATTTAAGTAAATTGATAATTGAGATAGATACCCGACGAGGAGGGATCGTGGGCAGTGGGCATTTGTGGAGTAGAGCACCGTGCCGTGAGGGACGCATTTTTTTGTAATATATATACATTTTCTATCCAGAAACAAGATTTCTATCCAGCAACAATGCCTCCCTTAACAATAATAAGATGCTCTACTAAATAATAAGTCCAACATTTTTCCAACCGACTGCATTTATAGCCCGGTGACCGATATATAATTGTTTCAGATCTAAGTTGAATGTCTGACAGACTCACTCAGTTGCAGGATAAAGTCAACGAGGTATATTCAGGTTAAACAGAAACTACATTAATTTTTTTCTTGAAAATGGATTAAACACATTTACGTATGTATTTGGGTGTATGACATGAAACTGCCCTTTCAAGCATTCTCACTTTCACTACTATAACAAAACAAAACAAAACGAGTGTTTCAAATTTTTCAGAATTGCTGAAAATTTATGCATAATAGTGTCTCATCGTGACTTTGGTGCGCCGTCCCCCTTCCCGTTCATTTGAGGGGGTTTAAGGGGGGGGGCTACTCAGGTCAAAAATCAAAGTTCTCCAATTTTGCTTATTTTCACATATGTTACTCCCCCAAGGCACCCCAAGGTCAGATGAGAACAATTAAGCTTGAAGGTGCACTTTTGGTTCAGTGCGTTCGTCAGTGTATTTACATAGGCAAAAGTACGCAAAAATGCCTAAAAGTAGCCCTTAGTTGAACAGTTCTAACACAAACCACATCAAGCCAATCAGGCTGAAATCAGGCATAGTAGCAGCCCACATGCATGCGCAAAATCGTATGATCCGGATTTTTGATATGTAGTTTCAATTCTAAAATCGAGGGCGAAATGTGAAAAAATGGCCGTTTTTGGGCCCGCCAAATTTGAGTGATTTCACATTTGGCGTCACTGCGCAGGCCATGGGTAAAAATTTTAAAAAAACATTAGGCTATCGAATCATGTAAAAATCGTCAGTATTAACAAAAATTTCGAGCAAGGGAACGCTTTGTGAGCGCAAAAAACTTTTTTTTGCGCCTATGATTTACACGTAAAATTGAATTTTTGGGAGCCTCTAGTAAAAATTTGGCAAAAGCATTGGTTCCAGTTTGTTACATCTGCGATGCGCCTTCCCAGGGGCTACATTATGTGCAAATTTGAAGCGAATCGGTGAACCTAAATTTTCACTTATTCAGCTAGCCCCCCACCCCTTAAGCGCTTATTTTGTCTAAACTTATGTCAAAGCATTGGAGAAGATATTATATATAAATGAAAAAATTTAAAAAATTTTGACCATATTTGTTTTTCTAGTTGGCTTCGCATTTCTGCAACAGTATTGGTATTCTGCAGCAGACAGCGCCACCTTATGGTTTCGATGGGAGCGGTATTGAAGCTTTGCAAAATGAAGGTATATATATTTATAAATATATATTTCTATTTATACCTATTTCTTTTAATTTTTACCCCACATATTCTTGTGGTACGCTGAATCACGTGACTTAAGCATTGTATCGAGGAACGCCGACTTCTGAGGCGACACCCTGCTCAGTGTTTTAGCATACTTAAATATAGTCATTAAAAACAGTCAAATTTGCCTTTATTGCTCTCAATATTCAAATCGGGTTGTACCATATATACATGTAACGGGGTCAAAATTTTGGGGGGGCCTCCCCAGCCAAATTTTAGGGACCCTTCCGCCCTGATCGACCAAAAATACCTTAAATTTTGTAAAAGTTTCGCGAAAAATGGCCATTTTTCCAAATTGCGCCCAAATTTTGGGGACCCTCCCCACCGACTCCTCGATTTTGAAGGGGGAATCCCCCCCATACCCCCCCTCATACATGTATGTGTTGTACCACAAATTATGTATATACTTGTTTTTTTATTATAACAGTGAACAGCCAATATTTCATCAGCTTTCTCAACTTTGGCATAATATCATAGTGTCTGTGTATTTATTTTGCTCTGTCTCATCATATTTTCATGTTTATCACCTTCTTTCTTTGGGTTGTTACCGTTTTATGCTGGTTAATCTGTGTACTAAATCAGCATTGATTATATTTTTTAGAGAACTCTCAACTGTTTGCCTTGCTAATCACCAAGACGGCAGAAGATATTGATGTGCTGATAGATTCCCTGCCCTCTGAGGAATCTACCAAAGAGTTGCAAGTAAAGTTTAGCATTTTTTTGTAAAGTTTGCTCAATTAATGAAACTTTCAACCATAATCAAGATGCATCAACATCATACATGTACACGGGGTCTCGGTCTGGGGGTCTCGAATTTTTCAACTTTTCAGGGGAGCTTTGTTTTCCGATGTTTCGGGGCTTATATAAACTTTCAACAACGCAAAAAAATTCTTTTCTTATTTTTAAAAATTTTTTTCCTTAAAAAGTGGAACTTTTTGTAAAATTTGGATGTTTTTACTTTTTAGCAATTTTTGAGTTTTCGGGGATTTTTTGCCAGCACAAAGGAGGGGGGCCTTGTACCGATGTGTCAAATCTGAGAAGGGCTTGTCCCGGAATCTCGAATGTGGGGTGGGCTTGCCCCCTCCCCATGTACGACTGTGATCAACGTGCATTCTGTCAGTTTGCATGACAATGACTGCATTTGTTGTGGGGATTACACTAGAAACCTGATGTGTAACGGAGGCCAAAGTTTGTGGTCCTTTTGTGTGAATCTTCCCCCCTTCATCGATCAAGAATATCCTATTTTTCAAAATTGTCAAAAATGTCGCAAATTTTCTATCCAAATCCAACTCAAATGAAAATATTCGTAGCAGGTCTTGCATTTCCACTTATCAGGAGTGTGTAATTTTTTGTCCCATGTTTTCGATCGCAATTTTTATCCCCTCTGACTGTATTTTATATTCTACCCAAACTGATGCCCAATAATTTTGTCGCTGACTTCAGATGCAAGCTTTAGCGGAACTCGAGTGTCGAAACGAAGAGGCTGCTCGACGTTTGGAAGAAGCCGTTTCGGACGGACAAAGATTGCTGGATCGAATTCATTCCGCCATGGAGCTGATAGCCAAAACTCAAATTGCTGCCAACCAAATCACCAAACCCAGTTGATATCTGGGGCGGCGTAGTTTGACGGATTAAGAAGATTAAGTGATGTGGATTAAAAGGATTATTGGCGTCAAGACCGAGTCTACAGAGACAGTCTGAATTTGGATGTGTTCAATCAGTCTGCATAATTTGATCAGCTTGTACGACCCTTGGACATGTACATGGGATCTGAGTCTGGCGTTATTGTCCAGAATTTTTCTAATATTTAAAGGGGCTTGTCCCGAAGTTTCGAGAACTTGAATTATAAAGAACGCAAAAGTTTCTAATTTTTGCTCAAAGTTGGATCAAGTTAGTAATTTTTTCGCTTTTTGATCATTTTTGAAGCATATTACTGGGATCTGAGGCAAATTTTGAGATCTTTTGAACGAGATAGAGAATTTTTAACCTAGTTTGTGTATAATAATGTTATGTATATAGAGTACATTAAACGTATGTTTGCTATTGATGTTTTCAAGTTGTTGACTGTTAACAATTTAAGGCGTAGATAGCATTTTAGAAAGGGAAGGGGGGTCACACCTTGTCTAGTTTTTTGTTCACTTTACTTACTTAAAACTAAGCTTAAATTTTAAAAAACTTAAATTTTAGGCCAACTTTGGTCAATTGGAGACGTGGCGAAAATTGTTTCCGGCCGAGCCGCAAAAACCAAAGGGGGGAGCTTTGTTGACACTTTCTTCAGGTTCGACCAAAAAGGGGGTTTTGCTACCTCTGCACCCTCCCCCGTGGCTACGCCTGTATATTGTTTCATTTAAAGTTTTAAAAAACTATAAGCCGTATATCCTGACAGCCAACACGATTTTTAAAATTTTAATACATTTGTATACGTATATAACGAGCCAATTTTTCAATCTGCTGTAAAGTATGAATTCAGTTGTAACAGTGCATTTAAATTTGCGTCTTTTTGGTGAATAAACTATTAGAATACCGAATAAGAATTTTGCTGGATGAATATTATACCAAAAAGATGGCATTTAACAGGTTAAAAAATCCAAAAAAGAGTAGATTTTTTAAGTAAGATTGACTGTTTGTAGCCACTTTTTAACTTCTTGAATTGCTTAAATTGCATCCAAAACAAGCCTTTACGGAAATCGAATGTAACAAATTGTCAAAATCGTTACCGCTACCTGAATTGGAGTTTAGCTCAAGCTGACACTTAGTTGAACTCGTTTGGTGTAGTCCGCCGTGAGTTTGGTAATTTGTCAATATGTGTGGCAATTCTTGTTTTATTTATCTCTTTTAGAAATAGTTTGTGACAATCTACATCCACAGTACTTCGTCTCATTATCTGAGCTGTTTTTTATTTGTTTTGTTTACTTTATTAAATTGTATTTTATTAGCAACTGGCTTGTTTTTAATATCCTATTATATTACTACAGTATTAGCGGTCTAGTTGTTGCAATTACTGGTCAGAGCTGCTTTTAAGTTTCATTTTTTCTGCAATTTTTTCTCGATCACGCAGGCTTTGACCGGTTTTCCTTGGGTCGTTTTCAATTCGGCTTGTTTGGTGCCGGAACTTCGTTTTGTGACCGGCAAAATTACAGCTTGAGAATCGTCATATATTTGCTTGAGGCGAATTTCGGAGACATCCTCGATTTTGGGATTGTAAGGTGGCGGTCGTCCATCAATTTTTGAACGGCGACTTTTAGCCCCGGCTGATTTTTGCGACATAGGCGCTTTCACGTTAATTCGGGATGAAACTCTGATTGGTTGGTTTTCAGCTTCTTTCGGATTCGTTTCCTCGTTTTTGTCGCTTGGTTCTTGCCAGCATTTGGGTTCGGCAGCTGCCTGGAATTAAACATTGAACATTAACACCACGTATCCGCAAAGGTCGGCCTCACGTAAGCAGTCATCAAGAACTCAACTTGATTTTTGACCAGAAATAAAACAGAACTTGAAAGAATTAATGATCAGAGATTCGTGTTTCGAAAGTAATTCCTTACTGTTTTAGTATTTGCTAAGCTGTTTGTTTCCTCAGTAATTGTTCTGTTGCTATGGTGGAATATTATTTAGAGTTTGTCCAAAATTTGCTAGACCCTGAAACAGCAAAAACATGTGTTTTCATTACGAAAAAATCGAATTTCAGGCACCAAGAGCACAGCGAGTAGTCGCAAAAATCACACCACCTGTTGTATCTTAGGGTCCAGCAATTTTGGGTTAGATTTTAGTTTGGGTTTGTCTATTAACATGAGGGTCGAGTCGATTCATACTTACAGCCGCACGTCCGTTCAGCCTGTGAAACTGGTTTTTACTGATGAGTGACTCTTGATTTTTTAGCCCTATTGTAATAATAATTTCATGTTCATATCTTGAATTCTGAACGGACAAACGGCTGTGAATCTGAATCGACCAAGCTTACTGTCCCCATCTCTACTGCCGTTTCGCTGCTTCGATTGGAGACCAAATAACTGGGATTTCTGGTATTGGATTCGTTTGAAGATGGAGTGTAAACTTTGCGTTCCTTCCGTTTTTCTCTGCTATCCTTCGTTTTTTCTCCGCGTTTTTGTTGCGGATGTCGTTCTACTTCTTCGGTCTGAGTACAGGCGTTTAGTTGCATCGGCGTATCCGGTCCCACAGAACGAGTAACCAGACATGGCTCCGTTGCTTGGCTTTTTTTGGCCACTTCTTTTTCTAGGCTTTCTCCGGTCGGTGGCATGGTGTCAGCCGCACTCCCAGACGTTAGCTGACTTTGCCGATCTTCAATTTCAGCCCTTCTGAGCAGCGATTTCACCAGATCAGCATCGGACGGGGAGAATTTTTCCCAGAATAGCTCCGGATTTTCCTTGAGTGCTTGTTTTTCTTCTTCCTTCATTTGCATGATTTCTTCTAAGCCGTCGTCAAAATAGCGGCTTTTGAGACTTTCATCGATATCGACGACGTCTGGTAAATATTGGCTGAAATTGGAGTCTGAGTTGTGGGGTAGAGCGTAGGCGCTCCGGCTTGTGGTGAAATCGGTGCCATGCAGATGGGGTTCCTTTTGGAGCCCCGGAAACGCGTAGACGCTTTCTAGATTTGTGGCTCTGGGTAACTTTTCCAGTGCATCGACATAGCTTGTCTCGGTTTCGTGCACGTAATATCTGGTGTGCTGCTCCTGGTAAACGGACATCAGGTTTGGCAGGGATTGATTGGGAGTTTGTAGAAATATCGGTTCCTGGCAAAACATATTTTACTTGCGTAACGTTTTTATTCCGCCCAGAGGCGGAATATTTGGAAAGGGTTCGTAGCACCAAGAGTACACAGTTGGTGCTACGAGCCACCAGAGGGCCTATGCTTACCATAGGCCTAATATATGGCAGTCTTTTTTTTCTGCCAATGGGGGCCTAAAAATTTCAAAACTAACCTGAAATATAAACAAATACCATATTTAGAACGAAGTACGTAATATCTAAAATTAAGTTTAAATTTCGAGTTTTTTACTACGTACACTTTATTTTACCAGAAGATTTTCATTTTCACGCCCAAGCCCCCCTTGGCTGTCTGGACATTGACTGGCAGCGGTCAAGTTGGCCAACCAATCGGATCCATATGCAAAATAGTTTCCAATAATCAGCCAATCAGCAGACCTCGCCATGTACGTACATGAAAAATCAACCAATCAGTTTGCAATGGGAGGAGCATTTGTCGGAAAATATGCAAATTAGTTTCACTGTCAGGGTCAGTCAGTCGTCAGTCATTCAGTTCATTGCCGTGAGCGGCAGCAGGCGGCGGTAGCAGTCGCGGAAGCAGTCGACCCACACTCAGGAGATGCCAGGAGCTGACGAAGAAGCTCAGCAGGAGCAGCCAAGATCAGCTACCATGACTTCATCGCTATTTCAGAGTTGACCGAAAGGCGAAAACATGAGATGGACGAGTGGAGACGCCTGGGCTCTACCCCAACTGCCCTTTTCAGGGCAAAAGAGTGGCTTTAGTTTCTAGATCAAGGAACAAGCATAAAGGAGCAAGCAAACTAAGCGAGTAAACGGCTGTTTTTCGAAATGTTCTAGGTAACTACGTAGGTGACAGATAAAAACTTTATGCGTTCTGCTATGAGCAGAACTTCACGTTCTGATATGAGCAGAACTGGAAGTAATCTAGGGCAAAAAAGTCAACTCATTTTTATTAAAGTTAAAGTTAAAGTAAGGCAAAAGGCCTAGTTTTAGTTAAAGTTAAAGTTAAAGTTAGACCACCAACTTTTTTTCAAGTTAAAGTTGAAGTTTAATTTCCATTTTCATTAAAGTTAAAGTTAAAGTATGAGCACTAACTTTTTTTAAAGTTAAAGTTAAAGTAAGACCCCTAACTTTTTTAAATAAAGTTAGATCAAAATCTAAAACTTTTTTAGTTACCTAAAGTCATATAGGGGTGTTTTGACAAAGTTTTTAATTTTATACAACACTGCCTAACTTTAATGACTAGACATTAATAGATAAGCCTAGGATTGGGACTTGGGGTTGGGAGTTCCGAAAGAATTTTGAAAATTTCCAAAAACTTGAGAGGTAGTGTCTGTGACCGGCCGGAATTTTTGGCCGGCCGGCCGGTTTAAGAACACTGGCCAGTCAGCCAAATTCGACCGATCGACCAAATTAGGCCGGCATAACAGACCGGCAGGCAAAGTTAAGCCGAAATGACACTCTATGATTTGGATGAATTGTCTAAAGTTTCGGCCGGCTGAAACGGTGAACTGGTGAAAGCCAGCCCCACCCGGCTGGCCGGCCGGCTGGCTTTCACTGGCCGGCTACCCGGCGCCGGCCTGCTTGCCCGGCCGGCCGAACTGCTCCACCGACCCGGCCGCCTTTCGGCCGGCCGCTTACACGGCCGGTCATAAACACTAACCAGAGGTACTTACTCGGAAATTTCTAGAGGTGTCTGGAAATTTTTGAACAAGCTTGGAAAGTTTCCAAACTGGCGGAAAATTTCTAAAATGATGTATTTGATTTCAAAAAACTGTTCAGTTCTGCGTCTAAAACACTGTAAACAACCAGGCCCCAAAAGCGTAGATGTCGCGTGTAAGCGTGCACAGGACACAGGATTTTAGCCTTCCCACCACTAAGCGCTATTACAGTGTCTGGTTAAAAAACGCCCCCCCACCCCCCCCACCCAAATAGCAAATAGCACATATAGCACCTTCGATAGCGCATATAGCGCCAATAGCGCAAATAGCACTCCCAAAAAGCGCTATAGCGCAAAAATCGCAGTTAGCGAATTCGATAGCGCATATGTAGCGCATAAAAAACGCGCTATAGCACCAAATGTGCTATTTCGATTTCGCTTACACGCGTTCGTTACCCCAAAAGGGAGCAAGGTTTCTTTGCGGAGTGAAAATTCTGTAGGTATGTTTCACCATCAAATTTTATTTCAACTTCTTGCTCAGAGTGCATTTTCAAGGATCGAAAGTAATAAACCTGCTACAGCAATTGCCAAATTTAGTTTCGGCAATGTATTACTAAAATGTCGTAGCCAAAACAAGTCCAATCTACGGCAAAAACATTCAGTAAACATACAGTTAGCTATGGGCAGCCT
This sequence comes from Trissonchulus sp. WLG1_4, assembly GCA_030248245.1. Classification (NCBI taxonomy): domain Eukaryota; kingdom Metazoa; phylum Nematoda; class Enoplea; order Enoplida; family Ironidae; genus Trissonchulus; species Trissonchulus sp. WLG1_4. The sequence goes on from JASANF010007429.1 coordinate 38,336, forward strand.
GAGTAGGGGAGCGCCGGGAGCCGTCCCTAAGGCCAGTGTCGCGATGCCAACCTAAGCTTATCGTCAGCGAACACTGCCAGGGACTGATAAACTCACAGTCCTAGCCGGGAAAAGGAGCGGCACCACTGCTAAGCTACGACCGGCTATATTTTCTCCAAATACAGCCTTTAACCCTTTAAGACACGTTCTCATAGCAAATCGAGGAAGGTTTTCGCAGTCGAAAAAATCGACTTTCTCCGATCGGGCTCAAATTTTGTCCAAACATTGTATCACATAACTTATTAAGCTATGCAAAGTTTTAGCTCCCGAAATTGATCCTGGCGGGAAATACGACCTTTCAAAAATTGACATTTCGAGTGAAAAATCGATGTCTGAGTTAACTTTTTTAATTCTTTATAAAAATTTATCCAAGCAAGTTTGGATAATGAAAAGATTGTCCTAGGTGTAAAATAAGCTGAAAAATTCAAATCTGAAGTTATTTTTGCGGTAGACTGCAAAAAATGTAAAGATTTTGGCCATTATTTCAAAAAATGCTATTTTCGCTAAAACACATTTTGCCCCCAAACTATACCCGGAACCCCCACTTCCGTAAATGTTAAAGCGGAATCTAAGACGTTTTTATAAGCTCTAAAACATATCAAAAAATTAGCAAAATCGAATAATCCTCCGGGGGTCAAAAATGTCAAAAACTGAAATTTTGCATGTACTGGCTGGTGACTACTTCTGAATTAAAAGTCCTATCTGGACAGTAATAAACTGGTTTTATACGCTAAATTGTTCAATGTATATGCGTACCATAGACCCAGGTATAATACCACATGGTTAGTTTTATTGGTGAATGTATGCATCTGATACAGTAATTAAATTAAGTTTTGTCAGATAACTTAGCTCGTGCAATAAAAACACAAAAATCTCACTATTTTATTCAATAATACTGTTTGTATCATTTGTACAGGTAAAGTTATTACAAATAATTAAATGTCTTTATGACCCTTAAAGTGTACCTAAAAATTGGCTATATCGATTAATCCTTTGTGTGTCAAAAATGGTAGCAACAATAACTCATGCGTTTTTGCGTTTCTGACTAATGACAACAAGTCCAAGCAAAAATCAAATCATGAGCATACTTTTTTTAGTCCAATTATTATATAATTAAATAAAACATTTTTTAATAATATTAATTTATTTTCACTTTGCATGGTAGCATATGCTTGAAAATTATTACTGTGACACTAATTTTCACAATAAACACCTAAATTTGGTTTCCAAATGTCTGCAGCAATTGATATTCATGAGTCCAATTGTGTTTCACAAGGGTTTGAAAGTTTATATATGCATGTGCGACTCCAATAGATACCCTGTGACTGTTGTGAGGGCATATAAGCACTTGCTTTCCTTGTTTACCAAGGGAACCTATTATTGAGTCTGAAATCTTGTTCATAACATTTTGTTTAAAAAAACTGTGTGAATTCTGTTTGCTTTACGTATATCATCTTATTTTGTTTTTATATTTGAATTCACACAATAAAAAACAAAGGAAAAAGTATTTTCCCAAAAATTTTCATGTTATGATTGATTGATTGATTGATTTATAACCAAAAGACAAAAAACAGACAATTACCAGCATGAAATCCAAAAAATGGACATACTATGCTAATACGAAACATTGTATAAAATTGTTTGTAGTAATCGGTGATACTACAGCCACGTTCGACTGATCACAAAGTACTTTTTGAATTCAAAACAGTTTCATTGTTTCATTTCAAAACGCAATATTGATTTTTGCTAGTTAATTACGCAACTTGTTTAAAACGTCAGAAATTGTTTCCATAATCAAATCGTCAACAGTACCCACGTTTGGATTCGTCAACGTATAAGTCGTCCGTTGCTTCCGCAATTTCGTTAATTTCTACAATTATGTCAAGAGTGTTTTCAATTTCTCGTTGTCCTCGCCTGAACTTGCTTGCCTTTGAACTATCCCAGTAACGGCTGCTCGTAAGATAGATCTAAAAATCATGCATATTTGAATGCAGTGAGACCGCTTTGGCTTAGTTGTCATGGACCTAATTTGCTGAAACGTTGATTCATTTGTTATCTAATTCGACAACAACTTAAAACAAGAGTAATGACTCCTTATTCCGACCGAGGCGGAGCGACTTAAATGAAGCAGCTTAAAAATGTAGCTATAGATAAAGCATAAAAATAAGGCAATAAAGTCAGTCAAGCGAAAACATTCTCACTGCATTCAAATATGCATGATTTTTAGATTTATTTTACTAGTAGATACGCATTAAGAAAACCACCCTCACGTACCGGATTTTCTCCAAATGTCAGACTGTTTTTATGTAACAAATTCAACGAAGGTGATTCTAGTGGTAGAAAATTTGATGCCCGGGATCTTGCTGCTTTGATGCAGACTGTAAAAGACCCCATATTCTGTGAAACATTTATTTGCACCAAATGACTGTTTATCTTGGCAACAAATTGCCTCATACTGGAGTTCAACGGCAAGCAAATTCCGGCGAGGACAACGAGAAACTGAAAACACTGTTGACATAACTGTAGAAAATAACGAAATTGCGGAAGCAACGGACGACTTATACGTTGACGAATCCAAACGTGGGTACTGTTGACGATTTGATTAAGGAAACAATTTCTGAGTTTTAAACAAGTTGCGTAATTACCTAGCAAAAATCATAATGCGTTTTGAAATGAAATAATGAAACTGTTTTGAAATAAACAAGTAGGCCCCTAAAAGGGGCAAATTCCGACATAGTGGCGTGACATTAAATCTTACAGCACAGAGTAAATTATCACTTGCATTTATCACATGTTGATGTTGGACAGTGATTTTTGGTAAGCTATATACATATTAGCGTACTATTTGCTAGTAGAGATCGGCCCCGAAATTTCACGGTTACCTACCGTTTGAGCTATATTTTACTCGCTTTGCTTGCCAAAGTAGGGTGACCGACGACTGTGCAAGCCAAAGCGGGCTCCGACTGTTAGAGCCAAAGCGGGCTCTGACTGTTAGCCAAAGTAGTGTTACTGTTTGAGCCAAAGAAATGTCAGTTAGTGACCAAGGTAGCGGTAGTTTTGGTGGCCGCAGTTTGATTGCTGTTTCTTGTTAACAATCGTTACCCAAAGTTAGGTGGCTATTTGACACAAAGATCAAAAATCAGCCTCTGCTCAACTCTGCCCGCAGTTGGTTGAGGTCTTGTTTTGTCCACTGTTGTCTGGGTTCTGGTTTTGTCCCTTGTCAGGTACCTGGGCTCTTCGTCTCTGGGTTCTGGCTTTGTCCGTTCTGCGTTGTTACCTGGGCTCTCCGGCTATGGCTTTGCCCGCTGTTACATGGGCTCTCGGTTCTTTCTTTGCGCGAACTATATCTGGGTTCTCCCCGATCTGGTTTTGCGCGCTGTTATCTATCTGCGCTATCCGGCTCTGGTTCTGTGCGCTGTTACCTGGTCTCTCGGTTTTTTTTGCACGCTGTTATCTAGGGTCTCCGGTTCTGGCTTTGCCCGGTGTTACCTGGGCTCTCCGGTTCTGGCTTTTTCCGTTGGTACCTGGGCTCACCGGCTCTGGCTTTGCGCGCTGTTATCTGGGCTCTCAGGCTCTGGTTCTGTGCGCTGCGAGCTGGGCTCTCGGTTCTTTCTTTGCACGCTGTTATCTGGGTTCTCCGGTTCTGGCTTTATCCATTGTTACCTGTGCTGCCCGGCTCTGGCTTTGCGCGCTGTTACGTGGGCTCTCCGGTTCTTTCTTTGCGCACTGTTATCTGGGCTCTCCGTCTCTGGCTCTGCCCGTTGTTAGGTATTTATCTGGGCTCTCCGGCTATAGCTTCGCCTGTTTTTCCTGGCCTCTCCGGCTGTGGCTTTGCCCGTTCTTACCTGGCCTCGGCGGCTATGGCTTTGGCCGTTCTTACCTGGGCTCTCGGCTCTTTCTTTGCACGCTGTTATTTGAGCTCTCCGGCTCTGGCTTCGCGCGTTCTTACCAGGGCTCACCGGCTCTGGCGTTGCCCGTTGTGACCTGGGCTCTCCAGGTTCTGATTTTGCACGCTGTTGCCTGGTCTCTCCGAGGGTTTGCGCGCTGTTATACGTGGGCTCTCCGGCTCTTTCTTTGCGCACTGTTATTTTTGCTCTCCGGCTCTGGCTCTGCCCGTTGTTAGCTGGGCTCTCCGGCTCTGGCTTTGTCCGCTGTTATCTATCTGGGCTCTCCGGCTCTGGCTTTGTGCGTTGTTACCTGAGCTATCCGGTTCTGGGCTCTGGCTTTGTCCGTTCTCCATTGTTACCTGGTCTCTGGCTTTGTCTGTTCTCCGTTGCTACCTGGGCACTCCGGCTCTGGCTTTGTCCATTGTTACCTGGACTCTCCGGCTCTTTCATTGTGCGCTGTTCGCTGGGCTATCCGGCTCTTTCTTTGCGCGCTGTAGTCCCCCCCCACCCCCCCCCCCCCCCCCCTGGGCTGTCCGGCTCTGGCTTTGTCCGCTGTTATGTATCTGGGCTCGTCTGCTCTGGCTTGTCTGTTGTTACCTGGGCCCTCCGGCTCTGGCTGTGCCCGCAGATGTTTGAGAGTTTGGTTTATCTGCTGTTGTCTGGGTTCTAAGCTTAGACCGCTATTGGTTGGGGTACTGGTTTGTCCATTAATGTCTGTGCACGGGTTTCACATTCACCTGCTGTTGCTTTGGGTCTTGGGTTTGTCCGCTCTGGCTTGTGTGTTGTGTGCCGTTGGCTGAGCTTTAACTCACTAACCAACATAGACAAAATTTTCTTATCGATGTCATGTTGAATAAACCAAGTCAAAAGAATCTAATCGACAATCGTGAACAGTTTGAGTTCTTCGTTCACTTAGCTATGCTAATCCTATCAGAGGCATATGCAAAACGATTCACTGATTCCGATCCTTAACTGCTTGTGACTGGTTAAGAAAATTATAAGTTACTCAGTTTGTTATCGGCCTAAGTTCAACTATTGCCTAAGTTAAGTTGTCAGATATGTAATCGGCGTAAAAGGTTTAAACCGGCTTTGCCCTGAAAAGGGCATTTGGGATACAAGTAGAATTATTCAGTCTTTTGCCGTCGTTGCATGTTGTTCCTAATGATGGAGCTCCATCCCGCTCTATTGGCGCTGCTACTGCTCTGGCATCATGAGAGCTTCGGCCAGTCATCCGCAACTCACCCACTCGTGCAACACACTGAGCAACTTACGGAATGACTGCTGCTCCCAAGTGTGATAGCTAATTTGCATAATTTGCTTCGAAAGCTGCACCTATTATGACTTGATTGGTTATCTTATCAGATACGTGTAAACTAAATGATGCTCATTGGCTAAAAATTGTAAACTAATTAGCATAGGTATGTACTAGATTGGTCGGCATTGTGTGTGACTGTCAGTTAAATGCCAGACAGCCAAGGGGGGCCTAGACATTAACGTCAAAATGTGATAAAAGACCGTAGGAATACGTATGAGTATAATATAGTATATAAGTATATTACGTATAATGAGTACGTATTAAAATAATTTAAGGATAAATTTAAGTTTTCCAGATACCAAGCCTCTGGGCGGAATAAAAATCACATCAAGTCTATATAATTACAAATTATTATCTAAAGTCTGACCAATAAATGCTGGATCCGGAAACACAAAGTAACACGAGATTTCATTGCGAAAAGAACAAATTGCATGCACCAAGAGTACAGCGAGTAGTCACAAAAATCACGCCACCTGTTTTGTCTCAGGGTTCAGCAATGTTGTTCAGACTTTAGTGGCGTGATTATTTCGTAATTGGCTGAACGAACACAATACGGCTGTAATTTTATCGGCAAGTATTTTATCGGCGTTTTATGATTTATTAAAACCTTTGGATAATCTACATATACCTAGCTCAGTTTCATGTCTACAATTGAGTGACTGACAGTTGGATGATAAAAAGGGGCAAAAGTGTCAGCTAAAGCTAACTGTTAACGTTTCAATTGCTATGTAAAATTAAATCGTTTTTGGCATTAATCTTTCCTGGTGCGGCGCACTTAAACCGATTTGAGAAATCAAAGCCTGACCTACCAGTCAATTGTAGTTCATATTCAGGTACAGCGATTTGGTGCAAGCCAGTAGCCACGGGATAGTTGGTTGCATGTGAAGAGGCTAAGCTAAGCGTAAGGCTCAATTTATATACTTGCAGCCGTATCGGTGTTCAACTGTCAAAATTACGAAATAATCACGGTACTTGCTACATAATTATAACTTATAAGCGCAGAAGAACTTTGCTGGCTGAAGACATACGGCTGTAAGTTACGAATCCACCGTCCCTAACTATTTGGGCCAAAGCGTCTACCGTTCCAAAAATTGACCACTACGATCTACTGTATTAATCAGTTTTCTCAAAACAGGGTCAATATTGACGGTTGACCAAAGTTAATTAATGTCTATGCTCCTGGGAGGTGGGTGATTTACTTCACCCGCATACCCCTTCAGCTGGCAAAATTTCGAAATAACTACATATAGTATATATAGTACATGTAGTATAGTAATGGTAATAATGACGGATGCCACAGTGGTGAGATTGACCATAAGCTGGTTAGTACGACCCTAATATACAATTTCCACTCAATTTGCAGCAGTTTAATTTCAGCAGAATTGTCACTTAGATACTTCCAGTTCTGCTCATATCAGAACGTGATGTTCTGCTCATAGCAGAACGCATAAAGTTTTTATCTGTCACCTACGTAGTTACCTAGAACATTTCGAAAAACAGCCGTTTACTCGCTTAGTTTGCTTGCTCCTTTATGCTTGCTCCTTGATCTAGAAACTAAAACCACTCTTTTGCCCTGAAAATGGCAGTTGGGGTAGAGCCCAGGCGTCTCCACTCTTCCATCTCATGTTTTCGCCTTTCGGTCAACTCTGAAATAGCGATGAAGTCATGGTAGCTGATCTTGGCTGCTCCTGCTGAGTTTCTTCGTCAGCGCCTGGCATCTCCTGAGTGTGGGTCGACTGCTTCCGCGACTGCTACCGCCGCCTGCTGCCGCTCACGGCAATGAACTGAATGACTGACGACTGACTGACCCTGACAGTGAAACTAATTTGCATATTTTCCGACAAATGCTCCTCCCATTGCAAACTGATTGGTTGATTTTTCATGTACGTACATGGCGAGGTCTGCTGATTGGCTGATTATTGGAAACTATTTTGCATATGGATCCGATTGGTTGGCCAACTTGACCGCTGCCAGTCAATGTCCAGACAGCCAAGGGGGGCTTGGGCGTGAAAATGAAAATCTTCTGGTAAAATAAAGTGTACGTAGTAAAAAACTCGAAATTTAAACTTAATTTTAGATATTACGTACTTCGTTCTAAATATGGTATTTGTTTATATTTCAGGTTAGTTTTGAAATTTTTAGGCCCCCATTGGCAGAAAAAAAAGACTGCCATATATTAGGCCTATGGTAAGCATAGGCCCTCTGGTGGCTCGTAGCACCAACTGTGTACTCTTGGTGCTACGAACCCTTTCCAAATATTCCGCCTCTGGGC
>JASANF010007432.1:0-40022 GCA_030248245.1 Trissonchulus sp. WLG1_4
CTGGTCACGTGGTACAACTAATTTAGTCATGCTTTTACATCATGCAAATTAGCTCATTTGCATATTTATTGAATATGCAAATGAGGAAGTAAATTGATGCGTATATTGCGATGCGATTGGTTCAGGCGTTTCCTGCGGTTGTGTAATGTAGGTTTTGTACTGTCGCTCTGTACAGTTCATCCTTAACTGCTCAGTCAACCATATTTATATATAATTTTTATATTAGAAAGGTAGCATTCTGCTAGATAACTTGATAAAGTGCTCAAGAGGCAATTTTTATTTTAACAGAAATGCCAATATGGCGTTTTTTGTTTTTATTGTTGCTTTAATAATAGTAAAATACCTCAATGAGATTCTAGTTTGGTGCGTGGTTTAGCTGTAACTGTATGCAAATTTGGAATCGCATGTAGTAAACTCCATTGTTCCTTTGCAGCCATGCGTGACAAGAACCAACCACGAAAGAGACCCCTTGCAGAAGTCATCTCCACAGGATTACTGGAGCAAAACCTATCAGCTCAGAAACCTGATGCTAAACAATCCAGCGCCAGCCCAACTAGTCACAATGCCGCTAATTTTGACTATTCCCTGCTCGAGCAATTGCAGGAGCTTGGTACCCGGGGCCGGAGACAGCCAAACGGGTTAGAACGGATTCCAGCTCTGATTCGGACGTTGAAATCGTCGAGAACTGTAAGTCGGCATTGGCACATGTAATCGGTTACCATATTGACGGGGCAGAAAAAGGAATTATGTTTAAAAGACTGCAAAAGCATAAAACTTTTTGGCAAAAACTGCCGGTATCGCCCCTTGTGAGAACGGTCATAGAATCGGGGTGCCCTCTGCCATTCAAATGTTTTCACGAAAATTTTTAATTCCGAATAATAAATCAGCCAGCGCTCATGCTGAATTTGTTAAATCAGAAATTGATTCGCTTTAAAAAACTGGTTCAATTAGTTTTTGCTCGCGCCCCAACCAACTGGTGTCAACGCACTGTCTGTTTCCATTCAAGCATCGGGAAGCAAGAGATTGATCTTTTGACTGCTCATTTTTGAATTGCTATCTAGTAAACTACAAATTCAAACTAGAAACTTTGGAAAACATTTTACCGTCGATCAAGAGAAACAATTTGGTAAAATTAGATTTAAAAAGTGGTTACCATCATGTCCATATAGCAGAAAAACATTGCCAATATCTAGGTTTTTTTTGGAAAAAACAAATACTATGTGTACAATGTATTGCCTTTCGGGATATTTCAGTCAGCTCCTTTTCTATTTACCAAACTGTCGAAACCTTTGATTCGTAAATGGAGATCGATGGGAATTGAAATATTTTGCTATCTGGACGATTTTTTAATAACCGCGGCTTCAGAATCAGTTCTGATCCAGCATCTGTTTTATGTAGCAGCAGACCTATGGCACAGCGGTTTCTTACTGGTATTTCAAAATGTATAATAAATCCGACCAAAAAACTAGAATTTCCTTGGATTTACTTTAAACACAGGCGATTTTTCTGTATCCGTTCCAGTCAAAGAACTAGAAATTGTGAGAAATTGGTTAGAGACCTTGTATGAGCGATTCCCAAAGTGCACCGCCCGTCGAATTTTAACGGTTGCTGGATCAATCATGTCGTTGCGTATTGTGTATGGCGATGTAGTAATGTTACAGACTCGAGCCATGTATGGTTTAGCTGCAAACTATTACCAACTTGACAAAACTATAATATCTAATTTTTGTGTTCTAAGTTAATTACTATTCTGGCAGGAACAACTAAAACATTGTGTACGATCTTTAGGATCGTTGGAAAGCTGCATTCGACCTCTGAGTGAGGCTGAAGGCAGGGTGCAACCGCTAGTTGCAATAGAGACCTGCGTTCAACCGCTAAGTGCGGCTGAAAGCCATGTGCATCCGCTAAATGCAGCGCGACAGCTAAGTGCACCAGATAGCTTTGTGCCACAACGAAATGGGACAAAAAACCGTCTGCGACCGCTAAGTGCGACAGAAAGTTTTGTGCAGTCAGTAACTGTGACAGAGAGCTATGTGCGACCGTTAAGTGCGACAAAAACTTGTGTGCCACAGCTAAGTGCAGCAGCTAGCTTTGTGCCACATCAAAATGGAACAGAAAGCTATCTGCAACCGCTAAGTGCGACAGAAAGTTATGCGCAGTTACTAAGTGTGACAGAAAGCTATGTGCAACCGCTAGGTGCGGTAGAAAGTTGGGTGCGACAGCTAAGTGCAGCAGATAGCTTTGTGCAACAGCAAATTGAGCCAGAAAGCTGTCTGCAAGCGCTAAGTGCAACAGAAAGTTTTGTGCAGCCACTAAGTGTAACGGAAAACTATGTGCGACAACTAAGTGCGACAGAAACTTCTGTGCGACAGGAAAGAGTTTTGGGCGACCGCTAAGCGCATCCGAGACCTGTGTGCGACGGCTAACGAATGAGCAATCATCAGATTCATCAGAGGCTAAAACTGTGTGTCATATGTGGACCGATGCTTCGTGTCACTCTTGGGCCGCTGTAATACAGTTAGACGGTCGCAAGTTTATTGCTGCTGAACCATTCAGCACTGAACTTTCAAAAACAAGTTCCGCAATGTGAGAATTGTCAGCAGTTGAACAGCAGCTGAAGGGGCAAAAAGTGCACATTTTTTGTGACAATGCAGCTGTACCAGTCATTATAAAAAAAGGGAGCATGAAACAACCATTACAAAATGTCGCTCTAAAAATTTTTTGGCTAGGGAGAAGAATGAATATTGAGCTTAGTGCACAATGGATCCCTCGTGACCAAAATCGCGCTGCTGATCAGTTCAGCAAGGTCAAAGACTGGGACGACTGGGGTATTCACTCAACCCTTTTCCAGTGTCTAGAAAATGAATGGGGGCCTTATTCTGTAGATTTGTTCGCAAACTCTTTGAATACCAAGACAAAAAAACTTTATTCGCGATTTTGGTCACCAGGCACTGCTGGCGTAAATGCTTTTTCAAAGTCTTGGACAAATGAAAACTGTTGGGCAGTGCCTCCAATCCATCTCATCCCACAATTTCTTGCGCATTTTGCTCAACATGGCTGCAAAGCAACTCTAATCGTTCCCTTGTGGACGTCTGCTCGTTTTTGGCCATTGCTAACGCCAACTTCAAAGTATGCTAATCTAATAGCCGACTCAATAGATATTCCTAACGCTTCAAGCCTCATTCTTCCTGGCTTTCAGCAAAAGTTTAGCCTAAATCAAAAAAACTACCCGATTTCTTTGCGAGCGGTCAAACTCATGCGTTTGCCAAATCGCAATTAATCGCAAAACTCCTTTGTAATTTCACTTACATGCTTTATAAGTGACCAGATAAACAGGATTATCATCCGTTAGGATGATAATTTGTGTTTATCTGGTCACGTGGTACAACTAATTTGCATAATTGTACATTATGCAAATTAGCTCATTTGCATATTTATTGAATATGCAAATGAGGAAGTAAATTGATGCGTATATTGCAATGCAGTCATTCAGGCGTTTACTGCGGTTGTGTAATGTAGGTTTTGTACTGTCGCTCTGTACAGTTAGTACGTAACTGTTGACTCAAGCATATCCCCACCCACCCATCCCATCTTGGCATCAATTAAAGCTATGGGATTGATAAAATGAAACGCATCATGTACATAGAAATGAGCGTTAAAAAAAGAGAGTTAAAAAGAGGTCAAAGTATTTAACAGGCTATCAGTTTATGCTTATTGGCGAAGTCAGGTGAAATAATATTTGTTTTCAGTTGACCAAGCTGTGTCGAAGACGGATGGCTCAGCTTTACCGAAAAGCTCACAATTGACCTTTACTCAACAAGTGGTCAAACACCAGTACAAGTTGAATGAAACCGTTTTGGAAATTTTGCGGGCAGCCTGTTTGGCCATCACCAAGCCTCGCAAAAATACCGATTCGCCGATTACCAAGGTACAACGTCTACTCACGAGCGCCATTCATAAAATAGTCGATCGACAGGAGACGCTCCTAATTGCCAACAATACCGGCTGGAGTGTTGTTGCCAATATGGAGCGTCAGAGCCAGTTAGATGCTATATCGCCTACAAAACGAAAAGCTCTAACCGCAGCGCTCAAGATGCAAAAAGGTCAAAAGAGCGGTAGAGGGAATTTCGGCGCGGGGGTGGTGAGCCCAGAGGTAGCGTACGCCTGCCCTTTCGTCCAGAGGGTGCTCGCCAAAGCTTCTCCGCCCGATTGCTCAGGGGACAAAACCTGGCCAGCCGAATTTGCTACGGGTGTAACTCACGCGGGCACTACATTCGAGAATGCCCAAACCCTTGGCGTCATCAAGTAGGGGGCGAAAAGCCGCAAACCAGTGGTCAATACCCATCAACCTCTACTGACCTTCAGGAATGACCCGATTTTTTTATCAGTGAGGAAAAGTGAAACTGTATCCGCTATTGTAAAGCAGTTTCTTAAATGGTCAAAATTTAACGCTCCAACACTGCGAGAATTTTTGCTCTTATTGAGTTTTAATTCCATTGCACCTACTTCTCTTCGAGTCTATTTACGCGTTATAGGAGACTTTTTAGAATTTTTGCAAACATCGAAATTATCAACTAGGGATCCAAATTCAGTTACTGCTTTTATTGTAAAAACTATGCAACGAGCTCAAAACATTGTTACTGTCAACTCCTCGGTCGCTGCTTTAAGATGGTATATGAAACTGCTAAGTATTGAAGATCCAACCGATAACAAAACTTTTCAACTAGTGCTTCAAGGAGCTCGTCGCCTTTTATCCCAACCTTGTCAGCCAAAAGAACCAATAACCCCTAAAATTTTAGAGCAATTGAGAAACCTTTTGGTACAGCGAAATTCGCTCACCGGGCGTCGAGACTTAGCCATGTACTTATTGTCGTTCTCAGGTTTTTTGCGTGCTTCAGAGTTATTGGCTCTCACCGTTTCTGACATTACTATAGCACCAGACATGTCGCATGTTTCGGTGAGGGTCAAGCAGTCGAAAACCGACAGGTACAGACAAGGAAACTCGGTAGTTGTCTCATGCACAAAAAACATTCTGTGCCCTGTCCATGCTCTGAAAGAATATATGCAATATTTTCCCAGAACAGGCAGCCACCTTCGATTATTTCCCAAATTCAACTGGGATCCCAGCTTGGGCAACGTTCGTGTCACCCAGTCCCCCATTTCTTACAGCAGTTACGCGAAAGCCCTCAAAGCCAACCTGAAAGCCATCGGAAAAGACCCCGCCCCATTTGGAACCCATAGTTTTAGGTCGGGGGGAGCCACGCTGGCAGCTGAGCAGCGCCTTTCCGAGCGGTCCATTATGTTACACGGTCGTTGGAAATCGTCTACCAGTAAAGACCGATACATAAAGGACAGTTTGGAAAGTCGACTGCTCCTGTATAAGTGCTTGTTCAACCCATAATGTTTTCGTTTTTTGCGCCTGTGCTGCTTTTGTACATACCTGCAAAAATTTAGGTTTTTTTACTTCTGTTTTTCATAAACGAACTGCTACTGATGCTGCTTTTTTGCTATTTTTCTATTTCTCTGCTAATTATTTTGACCTTGTTTATTTTGGTAAACTATTCTATTTGTTTTTCGATTGCAATCGTGCTTCGTTTTTGTTGTTTCTTGTTGAACATGTTTACAGTTTTTGTCCAGTTTCTGCTTTGTTATATGCTTATATTTCCTGTATCTTTTCTGTTTTCTAGCTGTTTAACGTGCGTTAATCTTGCTTTTGTGTTGTGCTTACAGTGCTTGGTTTTTTTGTTTGTTGGCGCAGTAAACACCACTTACTTACTTACTTACATGCTTTATAAGTGACCAGATAAACAGGATTATCATCCGTTAGGATGATAAACGATGATATATTGCTCGAGTCCAAACAATTCCACCAAGTATACTAAACCTGCCATACCTGCCAAAAAAACTAATAATTTAGCCAAGCTTATTATATCACCTTGTAGTACTCTGGATAGGCTACACAATGACATATTGATCGGGTTGATCGGTCCTATAATGGCTAAGTAATTGTCCATGCCCGTAAAATGTGCGGTATGTTTCTAGCCAAAAACCGCCATAAGGTACCTAAACATAGCTATAGCTAACTACCACGTAATAATTCAGCTTAATTTTTTATTTGCCCGTGTAACCCAAAGTATAAGCTACACAATGACATATTGATTGCGTTGATGGGTCAATTAATTGTCGAGCTACAGCTAATTTACTTAAAATACGTAGTCTACCGTAAGTCACCTAACTAGTTTACAGCCACTAGTTGGCATCAATTTAAACGCCTGTGGGCACACACGTGTTTTAACTCACATTACGTAATTTACCAAAACAATATAAAAATATCATGAAACAGCTGAAATTAGTAATGCTACAGAATTAATAAAAAAAATGTGTACAATTAAAAATAAAATATGAAAAAAAATTATTTGAAATTAAGTTTTGTGAAAATTATAAATAATTAAAATTAAAAAATTTTCATAAATTTAAAAAGTTTTAAAAGTAAAATCACGTAAATTAAAAATGATTAAAATAATATGCTCAAATGCAAATAAAATAAAATTTATAAGTTAGTTTAAATTAAAAATGTAGTTTAAAATTTTCAAAAAACCGGTATTTAAGGCTCCTGCTCACCCAATTCGCTAGCAGGATTTTCGCAGGATTATCGCAGGATTTTACACGTTAAAGATTGGCTCCTGCAGGATTTTACACGTTAAAGATAGCTCCTCGCAGGATTTTCGCAGGATTTTACATGTTAAAGATAGGCAATCCTCCCCACCCAAATCGGTGTGAGATGCACCCTATATACTACTTATCTGGCATTTTTAGTAACTTATGTAGAGTTAAAACAGTATGGTGTAGAATGCAGTGTATAATTTTTGCCTTTAAGCATAATATCATGTTTTTTGTTCGGTCGCCTAACCAGCGGATTCAGCAAACAGCAAATGTGGGAGCTTGTAGTCGACCAAAAGACCATTAAACTTTTCGTTTTAGCTCAAATGTCCGAAAACTCAGGTTCATTGACTTAAAATCGTTTGCAATACCAAACAAGTTTCAAAAAGTGCTTTGCAATACCAAGAAGTCCAAAAAGTGGTTTGCACTACCAATACGTACCATACAGTGGTTTGTAATACCAAGAACTTACAAAAAGTGGTTTACCAAAAAGAAGTTCCAAAAAGGGGCTTGCAATACCAATAACTTCCAAAAAGGGGATTGGCAAAACCAAAAAGTTCAAAATACCAAAAAAACACCATTTTCAGTTTTTTATACAAATTAGAATTGAGCTCGGCTCGGGCTACAATGTCATCGACGCCTGCCAAAGTGCCAATTTGATGTGAGTGAAATCGCACATCTTAACCGTTTTATTCTTTTTATTACACTGTTAAGTTTATGCTGGCTGCTTTGTGGCTTCAGGTGGACTACCTAGGTCCGAGGCCGAAGCGTGAATCTTCTGACCAAAAGGTGGGGCCCTACGTTGCTCACTGTCTCCGAAAACTACCCCAAGCCTAAGCCTAGCCCTAAAATCACGCTACCTACCCCACAACGCAGGAAAACCACGGTGGTGACGTAGACGTGTATTTATTGCATCAAATATAACATACAAAGGAAACACAAAGCCGCAGCCGAAAAACCGTCCGTTCGTTAAAATTCGTAACAAATCATCCCACTTTTGAGCCAAGCCATTTACATATGTACATCATTGAAGAACGTGAATATAATGACCGTTTGTTTTTATGAAAGTTTCATAAACCATTCAACATATTTGGACTGTTAATAACGCTCTATGCACACTTTATCACATTTGTTAGACATATATATGTGTGAAAAAGACTTAGGACGGGTTAATTAACGTAATTGGGTTAATAAACTTTCTACTGCTATGCGAGAACTCTCTGACCTGGACTGATTCTACTAACGATCACTTCACCTTAGGTTCACTATCAACACAATATGAACAATGCAATACATACGTTGCGGATAGGGTGTGACGTTTAGGTAATAGATGCTTTCTACTGCGACAATACAAGGAATTAATGCTTTAGCTAATTTCCTGACTATATTGGATCTCTCAACTCAACTCAGCTCAGTGGGGTAGCAGAGGTTAGAAATGTTTTTGCGGGGGCTCCACCCTTCGAAAAGGGAACCGAGTAGCTACAGAAGACTAAACTACAGAGATCCGTTTAGGTCACCTATGGATCCTAGTCCAACCTCGTAGTTAAGCTCAGTACCTCTGTTGGCTAACTCAGTCAGAATGCTTACGATCGCCGAAACGTACGTAAACACAAATACAAGATGAAAACACTAACAGTACTACCTCCACGGCGATCGTGTTTACCTACAATTCTACTGATCTCTCAATGATAGAAACACACCCTTTAATTTTGACTCAGTTCTCGCTAATTCTTAATCAACGTATAATAACTCAAAGTTTGCCTCTCCTATAGCTTCTACTTAAACTTTTACCTGAGCAACTGGTTACAGGGGATTTAAACTGCTCGGACAAGCTTTTCTGCTCTGCCCGTCGTGATTCGGGGGGGACACCAAAGGCCGGGGATAACTAGGAACTTATACCTTGTTTCAGAGGCCTAGCTCAACCCTGACGCCTGCTTTTTCTGGTGTCGGGGGACACTAACGGATCAACTCCCCAAACGCTATCTCAGCGACAAAACTTTCCTTTTACTTTTTGACGAACAACTCGAACTCTACTCAATACTAGAAATTGTGTGTGCCCGGTGTAAATCGTACGTAACCTGAAAGAGATAGCATAAATATCCTAACAGTCAATCGTAGCTACGAATCTGCACTCCTAAATAACTCGCGTAATAGTCTTCGATTTGGGTTCAACCGCTAAGGACACACAAACAGCACAGAACACAAAATAAACCTGAAAGTCCCTAGGCTGGAATCGGCACTCTTCTAGCCTGACCCTTCTAGGCTAGGACTACTAAACGATAGATCTACAGGTCAACTCAGCAGGTCTACTAAACACTCTAACCTAAGGGTCAGCCTAGGCTTGATTACCTAGCACCAGCTATTACACAACTAACAATTGGATCCTGACTGGGCTGGACGGAGTGGCTGCGGGTCGGCGGTGGAGAGAGACGGGCTGGAGCGGGCCGGACGCAGGATCGGGAGGCGGAACAGCAACGGGGGGAGACGGCGGGAAGGATCTGGCACGGGGGCTGGAGCGCGGGAGCGAACACGGTAGGGGAACTGTGGCGGCACAGGAGGGACGGAGGGGTACGGCGGCGAACACGGGGGGCGACGGGCAAAGGGTGGCAGGAACTGACCAAGCGTTGGGGGAGCGGCCGCGGACTGGAACTGGGAGCGGGTGGCCACGGCGACGCGGGACCGGAACGGGACTCGGGCAGCGGGGCTGGCTGGACGGACTGGAGAGCGAGGCGTCTTTTGAGGCCTCACCCGATTAGACTGAGGTGCCGCTCTTCGCGCGCGCACTGCTAACGGGTCTGATCCCGATCATTAGACTGAGGCGCTGAATGGCGCTGCTACGAACGGTCTGAGCCGGGAGCTCTAAAAGGCTCGGAGTCGGCGGATGGCAAGCGGGCAGGCACACAGGCCGGCACGCAGACTGACTGACTGACTGGTCGGTACAGGCCCCAAGGGCACGCTAGGCAAAAGGTCAAGACTGGAGTCGAAATAGAGGGTACTATTTATTGGAGGCCAAGGCAAGCAATACTACAGGACAGGGGGCAAATGGGCAAAGCACAGTGGGCAGGTTAGAGAGAGCTAAGTTCAGGGCCGACTGACTTCGGCAAAAATTTTGGTCCGACTCCTCTAGCTAATGGGGGGAATTTTCGGCTTTTCTTTGTGTTGCTTTGTCGGGATCCACCGATCCCAAATCTAACCAATCACGTTCGGCCGTTCTTAGGCCCGCCTACCTAAACTTTCGCAAATTTCCACTTGAGGGCTGGGGGGGTCGAAGGCTGCTGGCCCTCACACCTCGAACTTAATTCCCTTTAATAACCCTTGATTCCTGGTCGCCCCAGTTAACTGTAATTTATCTCACTTCTTCTTGGGCGGCCAGAAAAACTCAAGTACAGTATTGGGAAAAACAACGTTACCGAAATATTACGAAAGAAAAAGGAAAAACTAAAAAGGGGGGAAAGGGGAAAATTAGGGAATACTAAAAAACCGAATACATGCTAACTTGAACTTAACCAATTACGTATAATATTAAACTAACTAATAAACATTATGTGTGAACTTGTTATGTAATAATTATGCAATTATATTTCAGTACTAGACCTCCTTCTGGGCTGCGGACCCAGTTACCACTACACATTCTCAAACTACCGTAACCCTTCAGCGTAATAAGGGTGGAACTTAGCACTTTCTGCTCCCAAAAAACATGATTACCAATACCGAAAATGTTCGAAAATGAGTCCATTATACAGATTATCAAACAAGCTACAAAACGATACCAAACAAGAACGAATCACAGTTATTAGTTACTAAATTATAACAATACAAAAATAGGGTCTAAAACTACTCTTTTCACGCCTACGATTCTACTCAAATTCGACTAAACTTCACTATCTAACTTCGAATAACTTCAGCTGTACTACTTCGAATAACTTCAAACTTTCCTTGATTATTCACTACTTCATGCTCTACAATTCCATATATTTCACGTTCCACAAGACCAAAACATTATTTAGTTATTAATCGCTAAACTTTGCTAATTACTTCTGTTTTAGCTTCCAGCTAGCTCGCCAATATCTGGGCTAATGCTATGGCTTAGCCCAGATATTGTTTACAAACAATTATCCGGCTAGCTTCTATACTCTCAGGGGGACACAAAAATCACTGCTTAAATCTCGTTAATTACTGATTACTAAAAAACGACCCTCAGACCATACGGACAGATACGAATACGGACAATTATTACGAATACAGGGACAATATTACTATACGACAAACGGCTTCAATTATAGACAGGGAGCACAAGGGGAAGGGGACGGATACTGGCTTAGGACATTATTACTTACTATTCATGCTGATTACTGCTTCCTTCGGTGCTTATACTCGTACTATACTTCAGGGGGGACTTAGGACTTCTATAACTGACGATTAACCGAATCAGGCGCTCTCGTACGGACATAGGGGGGAGATTGGGTGTTTTGGGAAATATGCAAAACGGGGATTCCGCCTGAGAGTGTGGCCTCATTCTGCGCCACGTCTGATCGCTAAACTACGTACTAAACCGAGCAAGTAGCTCACTTCTTGCAGCTACAACCAAAATCGTTCAAAACTTGTATCAATCAGGGGGCTCGTTAACCCTGTTTTATTAGATATGTACTTCACAACATCTTGAAGTGAATCGGCTTCTGAAGATAATCACATCTTAAACATAAAACCGATCTCTGACGCGAGTAAGCATTATTTTTATTGACTTCGTCATCAAGGTTGCGAAGACCTAGTAATAGCAACAGTACATAATAGGATAGTATTATTATATTGTAATAATCCTATTATCTACTCTTTGCAGTTGCTAAGTTGCTATTTCCACTTATCAACTTAATTTCTCTTTGAAAAAAACATATTGACGAACATAGCCGCGAATGCCTCTTCGCTACTCAGACGCAGGACTCTGTGTCGCATCTCTTACTGTGTTACCAGACACTTCTTGTATCACAGAAACATCTATTTAGTTGTCACAACCTTAACGGTTGTTTTTGGATCCACACTCAGGAAGCCTTTGTATTTATTCTCAGTAGCTGCTTATATATACGCAAACCTGTCAACTATGAGCAAAGGAAACTTGAGAGTTGAGACCTAACCTTTTAACAACTTGTTTCGAACAGTATGAATACAGTAAGAACAGTAGCTGCAGGAACAAACAAAACACTCGTTTGTAAAAACTTTGCGGCATCAAATTTAACAATTCAAACATGAACCGAAGAAATCCGGATAGTAGCTTCTTCCTGGGAGATGATTAGAGATCACTTGTTTTCCAAGTAACGAGTGTCTGGGTACATTATATTCCTGGGTTCCGCTACATACACGGGAGTCCTCTTGCCTTTTTTACCAAACTTTTCAAAAGAAATTTAATGATGATTATTGACTCTAATCCAATAAAAGCATGGCGTTACTGACTGACAGACCATGCGTCTATGTTATTCGCACAAGCAGCTAGCACAACAATTTCTGAGCTTTGCATACCGCTGCTCTTCAGGCAAAAATTTATACAGTTTGCATTTGTGAAATCATTGAGCCACAAGTAATGGTTGTAGCATGGCCGCAAGTGCACTTAGAGGTTTGTATGCACGATGCGCTGGAAAGTTTAAAGTGAAATGCACAAGTGCGAGTGCGCTAGTACCCCTTCAGCTTTACACGAGGGCTTTCCAAGCAGAGCTGCTACAAATTTCTGAGTGTCAGTGCCGGCCACGATACAACAGACTTGTCACATGGCCTTAACACGTAAAAGAACAAGCAAAGCCCAATGCAAAATGGGCACGAAGTTTGAAACTTATAATATCACTCCGTGAAACAAAATCTGCTGCGCAGCAAATACTTTAATCATGATAATGAGAAGTTTTACCATTCTACCAAGTTTTACCAATGAGAAGATTGCCAGTTGTCATCTGTGAGACTGCAAGTCACCAAAACAACCAACTGTGCACCAAAATTAGTGAGTTTATAAAAAAGTTTTATTGTGTTTACAAAAACTCATAGTGCAAATTAATCCAATCATAGCTATTTCAGCCCATGCCATTGCGAAAAATTGAGTAAGTGAACAATTTGTGACAATCTAAAGAATGTGAAAACAAAAACTGGAGGTGATTATTTTGTTTATTTGGGAAATTTATGTCTATTTATACATGTATAATCTGTACAATCAAATGTTGGCGAGACTTCAGCATGTTTTCAATTCCACCATTATTATAACTGAATTTCATCCAGACGTCTATTCGATATGCAAATGAGCTTCAGTCAATTAAATTTTGTTGCACTATTCTTTATGTACGTAAATACTAACCTGCACATCACCACAGCTACACAATGATCAGGACACTGAACAGACACACATCGCGTACACACTCAGGTTCACAGATATCCGCACAATCACACAGATGACAAAACGCAAAGACGCACACACATAACTCACTTAGTTACACGTTATTTTTCCGACACCTCATTCTAAAGAAGCCTGCTGCGCTGTGGCGCAGCAGGAAAAAGCAATGGTAGCGATAGGATTCAAACTCTCGCATTCTTTTCTTCTTCTTCTTCTTCTTCTTCCAGCCAGCTCCTCTGACCACTCGGCTACCATACGTTGCACAACAAATAAATGACATGACATAAATGGAATGCATTGGGCGCATTTGTTTGATTCTTCCCGTGCTTTTTCACGTTCTTTTTTTATTTCAGGTCGGCGTGCGACAAATTTTTGAGTGCACGCTAAATCGAATTTGCCAATGCTGAATGTATGTTCAGAGAGTGCAACAATTTTCTCAGTGCACACAAACCGGAAGTTGGGTTGGTTACAGGACCAGTATATACCAGAGAATTATAGCATACTGCATAGCTACTTAGAGGCCATGTGACTAAGCAAAATACACAGTTCTTTTTCATCTGTGCCCAAAATCATTTCGGCTTTGACTTTGGTGGAATATTGCCACCTTTAAAAACACCCGACTTTTTTCCGACTGAAATTTTACACAAGGGTCCCTTTTTGGTTTTATCTTATGGTCCGGGTCGGATAAATTATTCGATACGCGTCCAACTGACCGACGTCGACCTAAAAATTAAAAATTTTGTAGTTTTTTTAAAAAATAAGCAAGATTTGAGCATTCAAATTTGAGCGTTCAAAATACTGTTTTTTTATTGGTAGTTGCGTGACAATTGCGCGCAATTGCTTGAAAATTGCGTGCTCATTGCGTGAAAATTGTTTCGTGTAACAGTGTATTTTCACGCAATTTATACGTTGCTTGAAAATTGCGTGGAAGCCTTGTTGCGTGAAAATTGCTTTGTGTAAACCCGGTTTTAGTCTCTGTATGCACGAATTCTGGAAATTCTATACAGACCAAGTATAAAGTACCTGTTGCGCTGTGGCCCAACAGGAAAAACAAATCTATTTATTCAATATTCAAATCTATTTAATCTAAGTCAATAAACACTTGCAGCTAAATATACAAAAACAACAATAGCCACAAAACCGGTTTTGCGGTTAGCAGTTAGCACACACACAACAGTGAGCACAATGCTTGCTGATACAGACCTTTTCCCTTGTATCAGATCATCTTAATATCTACGCGGCGGCGGCCTCAAAAAGAGTGGTAAATGTGACGAAATATCGAATATGATTAGATTTTGAAACTTTTTCCGACTTTGCCACTTAACTGCGAACTGTATGCTGCAAAAATTCTGTTGAAACTTAGCGAAAACGCGCCTGAACATAGACTTTCAAAATATATGAAAAACTTTTACTGAACAAGTTTTACAGTCGTGCAAAGTCGACTGCTTTCGCGACACTACCCCCTCAATTGCAGCAACTGACCAATAAAAACATAAAAAATAACTGCAGAAACTGTCCACTTTTAATTTTTTCCAAATATGAATGTATATGTAGGGTAAACTCGTTCATTGTTGACACACGTGTAAAGCTGCCACTGCTAAGCCGGCAATCAAATATATGCCGACATTTATATACATGTGCGTGCACGTCTATTGTATACGTTGACCTCATGCAGGGTTAACCAGTCAAACAGTTAATCAGTTAAACAGTCGGTTAACAATGAGGATTAAGAATTGTAACTTTGCCTAGCCAAAGTCACAATTGTAACTTCGGCTGAAATTTTTGGCTACGACATACATATGAATGGCTAGCTCTATTATTGCAGATGACGATTCCGTCAATAGTTCTCTATTTGCTTACAATTTCTCGTTCACTTTTTTACATTTTTTTCAAAATTAGCTCGAGTTCTAGTTTACTCGGCCATACTGGACAGTGGACACTTCATTCGGCTTCTCTTGACACTCGAAGTCTATCAAGATCATGAGCCCGCGTGTAGTGTAGTAATTCTGGATAATAATTTGTGGTTGATAATAAGTAAATATGAAATGTAAATTCGTTTCAAATATTTTCAACTTCATAAATACTTCAAATTGTGGCGTTTGCAAAAGCTGGGCTGAATTATTTATAAGTTTACGAAATCTTTACGGGTTTGCACCAAGAGCAAACATTTGCTTATTGCTCTTGACGTTTATGACATGTTTTGCCCTAATCATTATGCCCTTAGCGTTCGTTATGCATTTTTTTGATAAATTACTAAATTTTGATAAATTACTAAATTACTAAATCACTACGGTACGATTGATTATGCTGTTCATGTTGACGATTACTTGGTAAAATGGTAGCATTAATAGCTTTTGGCAAGTTTTTTTCAAGATGCAGTGCGATGCTAAAAATTTGCTGTAATTACAGCTTATAAGTTCATTTTTTGGCGTTTAGTCAATATTTTATTAGCTGAAATCATATTTTGAATTATTTACGGTGTATAATCTCTTGTTTTGTGCACAAATTTAAACAACGCAGATAACACGATATTAGTGTCAACTTAGGCCGAGTCTAGTCACAACTATCGCGACCCGCAAAAATTGGAATGCCTTTACATTTTACTCTTGCTAAACTTTTAAACAAAACTTTTGGACATGAGGTTACATACAACCATCTGAAAGCTAAAGAATTTCTCTATCAAATGATGTAAGCTTTACATGAAGTTGCAAAATGAAAAAACGAGCGATTTGGAAATGAAAAATAAAGTCTCAAAAAGTGCCAACTATGCACGAGTTACCCGACATATGTAAATACATGTATACTTATCCAAATTTTCTAATTTGTGCAGTTGTGCTTGTTAATAGCCAGTAATTTGCAGTACAACCGCGACGAAGTATTTTTCTAGGTAACCTACGTGAAGACGTAAACTAAGGTTCACTATGTCAATGTTTACGCATATGTTAAGTTAAACACGGTCAATTATTTAGAAAACAATGCTAGCAGTTTAATCACCGGTCTTGCTTTCATTAAATAAACACTTACAGCAAAAACATGTTTGAGAGAAGCCAGATAACTAATTTAAAACTTCTTCATGCATCCAATTAACTAGAATCTTGTTTGTCAGATTTTACCATCAAATATTTTTAACTTTGCCAATAACATAATTCTGTGCTACTCAGAAACGCTGTATTTTCTCCATAAATAACATTTCTATGTGTTTGTTATCATTTTCACACATTCACACAGCTTGGCTGACCAAACTTTAGGCTTGTAGACACTTTTACAATTATTCACTTGGTTTAAAACTATTCAGTAGTTGGAACTTTAAATCAACACTCAAACAACATTAATAATCTCAGATTAACACTCAACAATCAGACAAGCCCTCGATTTCAAGAACTGTTTAGTATATTCACCAACAAAAAGCTTAGGGACTATTCCTTCACCGGATTAAAGCGTTCATTTTAATCGGACTAAACGGTTTAAGAAATTCAGCTTAAAAATACCATTCCAAAACCTCCGGATTAAACGGACTTTTAGCGCGCTGATTTTTAAGCGGACTAAATGGACTTAACTATGCACGCTAATATGAAGCGTGCATGTTAAATCCGTTTAGTCCACTGTTAATTTTAGAATGGGATCAGACTAAAATTAAACTGCAGACTTATTTTAACTCGTTTAGTCCGTGTAATCCGATTTGTCATACCTAAACCTCGGACTAAGTTTAATCCGGTAAAGGAATAGGACCTTAGTCTCCTTAGTTTTTGCCAAAATTTTTGCACTTTCTTCATAGAGTACCTGAGACCTTGTACCCACTGAAAAGAATTAAGAAATGCGCAATAAGAATACCAGAAATTAAAAAAGCAGAAAAGGAAAGGACACTAAAAATAAGAAATAGACAGTTAAAAATAAGAAAGATGAATAAGCTGTTGTTTTTCATAATGATGAAATAATAAAATTAAAATAAGACTACATACCTAACCGATACCCTCTTTTGAAAGAGGATTTTTTTAAATTTTAAGGTTTGTCGTTTTCAAAAAAAGCAAGTGCTTATGGCCACTTTTTAATACTTTTCAGGTGTTGTTGTAGTGGGAAGGTCAGCTTATTTCTAAAAAAGCATGTTTCTGGTTGCTTATTTCTTAATTTTGCCCAAGAAGCTTGCGAATCGACCCAAAAGAAGAAAAAAAACACAGTCTAAACTTGAATACTTACTTGAATAGATTTATATATTGTAGAAGTTTATACAGATTTCACTAATAAAAGAAAGTTTGATGCTCACAAACTTGGATTGTTTTTAAGTGGGACAGGTTTCAATAAGTGACGGTATTCTGTGCATTGTGCAATACTATTTAACAAATAACTTAAATCTCATCCACTAAATGTGAATTTGTAAACGGCGCGTTAAAACAGACAACTTTAAACTATTTAAAAATGCTAAGACATGTATCAAAATCGTAGCAAATTCATATAAATTTTCTTCTAATTGCTAATCCCAAAGCTCATTAAAGCAGTCTTCTTCATTCAACTAAAACAGTCAAATTAGCGTAAAATCCCATTGCTATAATAATAGACCTACTACTAATAAGTCATTAAAGTTAATTTCTCTGTTAATTATAATTAATATCGGAAAGTTAATTGGGGCGCAGAAAAATTATACTAATTGTTTCCACAATTTATATTTGTATTGTATGTATATTAAAAGCCAATTTTCTTTATTTCCTACATTGACAACAAAAAGTTATTTCAGCTGCACTTTGTAAATTTATATAACTTCGAGTTTTGCCTGAGGCAAGTTTAGACCAATTTTTTTGGTTTATTCTGATTGGACTGGTTTTAATAAGCGAGAAACTCTAGTTAGATTTTTGAACTGATTTAGTACCCTACTTTGTTCCATTCTTTTCAGATATACTTCCAATGATCAAACTTGCTAATTACGTCAAAAAAATCAATGCAACCCGTCAGATGATGATACAAAAATGGGCTGGTTACGGAACACCAGAAAGAACCGCTGCCTTTTACGCTTATTTGACTGTAAGCACTTTTATCGCCGTAACCGGTGCAATTGCATATTTCCTATTCATTTTTATAGTTTGTTCTGATACAAGAAACACTTTTGCTAATTATTTCTACAAATTAGCCTTGAGTCTTGCATTACCCGACATTCTCACTTTAGCCTTGCACTGCTGTTATTTGCTGATAGCCGCTTGGTTGGGTGAAGCTAATTTGAACTTTTGGATTGTTTTTGTTGTCGGTTTTACGCACGACGTCTGTTTTTGGTCCGTAGTAGGTCACATGCTTGCCATCTGTTTCAATCGTTTAGCCGCCGTTATATGGCCGACGAGATATAATCGATTTTATGATGACTATCGCGTCGGTATATGGATTTTGGCTTGTTACATTTTGGGCTTTGGTATCCCAATCATAATGTGGTCTTGTGCCTGTTATTACCACGTACCCAGCGGTTGGGGTTGGGAGTTTACATGCGGTAACCACACGACTACTTGCGCCGACTACGCCATGAAATTGAACGAAGTGCTTTGCTTTGCAAGCGTGGCTATCATTTCTGTAATGCAAATTGTAATTTTCATCCAAGTTCGACTAAACGCGAAAAAGATTTTCGCTGCAGGCTCGGACGCACAAGCTGAAAAGGGACGTTTACGTCGTGAAAAGAACATGGCAATTCAATTCTTGCTCATTTCGCTAATTCTTGGTGTTCACGTTTTATTTTTTTGGCTAGTGACCCCACTTGTTCAAAAACGTCTGATCAGTCCAGAAGTTGGTATGGTGATCTTGCATTTATGTCTGCTTCTGAACAGTGCCGCAAATCCGTTCATGTATTTGCTACTGTCATCAAATGGTAGACAAGCGTTACGCCGTGTGATTTTACAGGAAAAGCAACTGCTGTTCAAACTTTCGTCACTTTCAGCTCTAAAATGAATACAAGTTAGCAGTAATTTTTAAATGTCAAAAACTGTAGTAAAACCGCAATTCTAATAGAAATGTTGTATATCGAATACATTTTTATATTGTAATGTATTTTATATTGTAAAAACTGACAAAGACACAAATAAGGGAGCTGAATTGCGCTATAAGAGCAAAGCACAAGTACAGTACCTAATCCGTTTAAACTTCAACATAACATTATTTACCTCTCAAACTACATACTTATGTACATGGTAGTGAAAAACATTGTCAATTAATAAAATATTTTCATTTATGGGTTTTAATAGTTTAATATGTTGCTACTTTTTTTCAAGAAGAAAAACGTGGTTAAATATGGTAACGTGTGGCGGCGTAGTGAAAATAATTAAGGTAAAGTATTTCTTCTTGTTAATGAATGCCTTTCGACCCGCGCTTTGCTTTTGTGGGTAGGCTGCGGCCCTGCGATTTGGTCCGGTTGTATGACATTGATTGATTGATGATTGATTTTGGGCCTAAGTAATCTCACTGATAGCGTTGAATCCGACGCATAAACTTCACATCAGAACGCTAATTAAATGAAGACCAGGGGCCTGTTGCATAAAACTTTTCATAAGTTAATAAGTCAATAGGTTCATAGCTATGACTTCATTTGCGTTGCATAATGCAATAAGTTTATAAGTTATAGGTTATAAGTGTCGCTGTGTGTAGTCATAAGTAAAAATTCATAAGTTCAATAAGTGTGCGTTGCATATACTACTTATGACAACGCACGCCTATTAATAAGGGCTTATGAAAGTAGGCATTTTTTCAATAGGTAACCCTACTACCTATAAAATTTTTGTTATGCAGAAGCCCAGTGCATAGTGCATACTCGTCCTTGAGATTGCAGTCACAGATTAAAAACAAACTTTGATCAGCTGATGTAAAAAATAGACAAAATCCTTTTAGCTATTTTTTTGCATGCGAACTAGGTTTTTGCTCCACCAGTGTGTATTAATGAACGTAACACTAACGTCTGGCAAAAAAAAGTTGCGCCACTTATGTACTTCTTTTAATGGCATAACTTCTGCGACTACTTGCTGTACTCTTGATAGTCAACATCTATTCTTTTCGTAACAAAATCACATGCTTCGTTTTCTCAAGTGGTGCAACTATTTTTTGTCAGACTTTAGTAATGTCATTTTCTAGATTACTTTCATGAAAGATTGTGTTTACAAAAACAAATTGTTGCTAATTGGTAGGTTTATTCACCATAATTTTTCGCAATGTTTTAGTTTAGCTATTTACTTTATCATTAGTTAACGCCTGGAAAAAATCTCATATTTGTAATTTGAGATTTAGTACACAAAAAATGTTCACCCCCCGCTATCTTAGAAAATAAACTGCCATCATCACCAATTTCCTGTCGCCTCATCGCATATCTCAATCATAGCTCTTCTCTAAAATAAATTCACAGGCTAATTTTCATCAAACACAGCCTTCGAACAGAAAAATTCTAGTTCATAATTGGAAAATCTAGATTTCTGCATAATAGTTTTCGATTCTATTTAGCTTTTTACTGTTTTCCAGCACCTACTCTTACAGCGTGAAGAATTGTGTTTCAATAGCTGCAAAAACTTTTTACGACAAGAGCTGCTCATAAATTTACAGTTTAAGTACGTCTGTGTGAACCGGGCCTAACATTTCAAATTCTAAAAGGTTCTACGTTTTTATGCTTACCGTTATTTGTTGAAATAGTCATCAACAGTTTCAAGCTAATAACGATAAGCTATAAAAACGTAGAACCGTGGAAGTTGTGATTTTTTAATTTGTATCTGTCCAGTACTATTCGAAAACGTCAAGTACTGTGAAAAATCAAATTAAATTAATTTCCTTATATTTTTAGAGTCGAGAAAATTTGCTTAAAGAGCTATTGGGCTTGAGGCAAAAGTGAAAACCCCGGTTACTCATGTTTTGGCTTTTCTTTTGTTAGAAATGTCATATCTTTAGGTTTTTGCCAAAAACCCGCAAGCTATTGGACATTGGAACTAAGACATGTACAAATTGCTATTTCTCTAGGGCCATGATTACAATCAAAATGGCACCACACTGTGAACTTAATTATTATTTTTCAATTTTAAAAACTAAGAATTGCCTAAGGTTCTAATCAAAACCAACTTCCAGTTTTTTGTTCCAGACCCCGAGGCAAGGGTACCACAGTCGTTTGCTCAAGTTTCTGTGTCACTTTGCCTTTCAATTTCATTTGTGTGCACACTTTCTGTAGCTTGTCTAGCAGAGCTAAAAGTTCAACAAGCTCTAATTCACTGACCTACAGCTTGTTACACGTACAAGTTTAATTCCAGAGTACTGTACAACAATGAAACCATTTCGCAATGGAACCTTTACGACATACCAAATCATGAAATACAAATGGTTGGATTACGGTTTACCGAAAGCAACCCTTGCTTTTTATACTTATTTATTTATTAGCAATATTATCGCCATCACAGGAACACTTGCGTACATAACTTTTATTGTGGTGGTCTGCAAGGATACAAGAAAAACTTTTGCAAACTTTTTCTACAAATTGGCTCTCAGTTTAGCTATACCAGATATGATGACCTTGTTTTTACAGTACGGTTATTTATCAGTTACGGCATTTTACGGAGAGGCCGTTTTGGGATTTTGGGTAATTTACTGGGTTGGCTTTATTCACGACGTCTGTTTCTGGGCTATTATTGCCCACATGCTAGCGATTTGCTTTAATAGACTAGCGGCTATATGTTGGCCTACAGAAACCGAACGCTGTTACAAAGGATATCGCTTGTACTTATGGCTCATGACGTCTTATATATTTGGATTGGCTGTACCTTGCGTCATGTGGACTTGTACCTGCTATTACCATATGCCTAGTGGCTGGGGCTGGGAGTTTAGTTGTGGAGATTACAAGAATACTTGCGCACGCTATGCTATGAAACTAAACGGATTTTTGGGTTTTGGAACTGTCATCGTTGTAACGGTTGCTCACGTTTTTATATTCATTAAAGTACGTCTAAAGTCACGTAAAGTTTCAGCAATTTCTGCAGCCAAAGGCGAAAAAGAAAGATTACGAAAGGAAAAAAGCATGGCGTTGCAATTTTTAATGATTTCTGTGTTTCTGGGTATTCATGTGACATTTTTCTGGGTAATCAGTCCCCTGGTAAAAAAATCCATTCTGAGTCGTGAAGTTGGTACGGCAACTTTACATATTTGCTTGTTGCTGAACAGCGCTATAAATCCATTCATGTATTTGTTACTGTCATCAAATGGCCGACGCGCATTACAGCGTATTCTTAAACGACAGAAGTCTGCTAGATTAATAACGACAAAACGCAGCACGGACTTTCGCCCTAACGTTGTCGGTTTGGTCAACGGCAAAACAGAACACCCCTTAAAACGACTTTCTATAGTTGCTGTAAATTAGCACTTTGAAACTTTTTGGGCAATATTGGAATGCGCGTTGGCATAATCAAAACATAGCAAAAATAATATTTTTCATTTCTTGAACTTGAATAACTAAATGCAATTGAAATTAAATTTAATAAAAATCCACATTGATATTATACTATGGTCTACATACTACGCATCATGACTAGGCATGATAAAAATTATTGATTGACAATTATAGAATAATAATGCAAATTGGTCTTCTGTTTTGCAGGAAAAGTGTGTGTTCAAACACAAACAATATTAAAAAACTGTTTATAAGACTAAAGTATATATTCGAACTTTCCAATGACAAATACTAGGAAGTTCAAGGAATTTCTAAAGCTTCTAGAATGTTCAGTAAGTTCAGTTCAGTTCAGTTTCTTCAGCTTTCCACAACAGGTCTATTAAACCACTAAAGAAAACTAACTCAAGTAAACTTGGTGAAGTTCAGTGTAATGTACTTACATGAAAACAAATGAAATTACGAGTTATACAATTGTATTTTGATTTCGACTTTGAAGAACAAATAGAATTTTTAGAAGATTTTAATGCCCATTTTGATTGCTGATGCTCAGCATTGGACGCAAGTCCGAAGGCATAATAGGAAGAGATGAAACATAGTTACGATACTCTTGATGAAACGTATTTATAAATTAAAGTAGCTATAAGTATAAATGTGCAGCCAAGAAAATCTGGGGGGGAGCTGTCGACGGGGGGATGGGGGGTGCATAGCAACTTTTCCGGCCGTGTTTGCTTAGTGGGTCATAAATTTTTGATTAGTGAGCTAACAATTTTGCTCGTGAACCACTGATTTTTGCTTCGTGAGCTACCTTCAAAATATTCTGGGCGGGGGGGGGGGGGGGTAAGCGGACCTGTCTGGGGGGGGGTGGGAGTGAGGTCGGGTTGGGAGGGGAGCAATTCCCCCAAGCCCCCCCCCCCCGCGCCCATGTATGGCTTTAACTTAAGTTCATGAAAGGGTTTCATTTGTAGTCCACACAAGTTTGTCTATTTAAATAAATTACTGTTAAGGTTTTAACAGAAAATTCAAGCTGAGTAAAATTAGAATACAAATCAGTGTTGTGAGTCAGCACTTTATAACAAAATGGAAAACGGAAAACGCTTTTAGTACCTTTTCTCACTGAAGTTTCTGTTTAGTACTGTTGTTTTGATACCATTTTGATACTTTTGATATAAATATGATACTTGGGTATTAATACTTTTGATACGAGTATCAATATTAAAATTGGTATCAAAAGTATCATATTTAAATTATGGTATCATATTTAAATTATTTGGTATCATATTTATATCATATTTAAATTTTTTCCGAGTATCAAATATCAAAAGTATCATATTTAAATTCAAGGTATTGTATTTATATCATATTTAAATTTTTTCCGAGTATCAAATATCAAAAGTATCATATTTAAATTCAAGGTATTGTATTTATATCATATTTAAATTTTTTCCGAGTATCAAATATCAAAAGTATCATATTTAAATTCAAAGTATTGTATTTATATCATATTTAAATTTTTTCAAAGTATCAAAATTATATATTGTATTTAAATTCCAGTATCATATTTAATATCAAAATTTTGCTTCCCACGCTTAAAGGCGGCACCTTTTGATGTTTGTGCAGGCTAAGAACGGCGGCATTCTTTGATCTCGCCTTTAGCTCCGCCTCCTTTTTTTGATTGGCTACTGCCGTAAAAACAAAAGGGGGCACCCTTGTGTAAAATTTCAGTCGGAAAAGCATAATAAAATCAATAAATAGGCAGTAGGCTGGTAGTTCGTTTGGTTTTGTAGCATTTTGATACTTTTGATATAAATATGATACTTGGGTATTAATACTTTTGATGCCGGTATCAATATTAACATTGGTATCAAAAGTATCATATTTAAATTATGGTATCATATTTAAATTATTTGGTATCATATTTATATCATATTTAAATTTTTTCCAAGTATCAAATATCAAAAGTATCATATTTAAAGTCAAAGTATTGTATTTATATCATATTTAAATTTTTTCCGAGTATCAAATATCAAAAGTATCATATTTTAAGTCAAAGTATTGTATTTATATCATATTTAAATTTTTTCCAAGTATCAAATATCAAAAGTATTTTATTTAAATTATTTGGTATCATATTTATATCATATTTAAATTTTTTCCAAGTATCAAATATCAAAAGTATCATATTTAAAGTCAAAGTATTGTATTTATATCATATTTAAATTTTTTCCGAGTATCAAATATCAAAAGTATCATATTTTAAGTCAAAGTATTGTATTTATATCATATTTAAATTTTTTCCAAGTATCAAATATCAAAAGTATTTTATTTAAATTATTTGGTATCATATTTATATCATATTTAAATTTTTTTCAAGTATCAAATATCAAAAGTATTTTATTTAAATTCCAAGTATCATATTTATATCATATTTAAATTATTTTGCGGTATCAAAACAACAGTACTGTTTAGTAGCTAAATGCTCTGTATACTTTGTAATAGTTCAGCTAACCAAATTGAAGAAGGTCGTAATTCTTCAGCAAGTTTTAGTGAAGCGATTTCTAAAATTTACGATTTGTAAGGAAACAGCATTTTAAAGCTATTATGCAGGAATAACTTCATCCACACATACGCTTTAATCTAGTTCGGTGATGAATCGCATTGGCAATGAGTTGGATGAGTTGGATGACACATTCGCAATGAGTTGGAGCCAATGCAAAAAGTTTGCCTAAACAAGTCAGGTTAAAATTTAGGAACAGCTCAAGCTTAAAGTTTAACTGCAACGAGAATTTTATTTTAACGCCGAGGTCATCCTTATGCTGGCAAATCTTCTAGCTTCAGAAGTTTCAAAAAAAATATTCAAATGTAGATATAGCCTTCAAACACTCGCAGAGTTTTTTTCAATACGTCTAAAAATCTACTGGGCAGATGCACACACAAAACGAAATCATGTCGAGGTCTTGATAAAAAAGAAACGTTAGCTATCATGTAGAAGGAGACCGAACTTATAGCTAAAGCTAAAAAATTTGGAGCTGCGTGATTAAAGAAGTTTAAATAACGGTGCTGTCAGAAGCAATTCACGACCGTTGCGTTTGCGTTGTATTTCCACTAACAAGTTGTTTTGGGTTTCGGATCTGAAAAACGGGGCTCATATTTTTAAAAAAAGGGCTGAAATTTTAAGCTTCCTGCCTACTAACACTCCTGAAGCGTTTAGCATACGTTTATGGCAAAAAGTTCAGGATCTAAATTAAATATGATTGGTCAACATCGATCTGTAAAAATAAATAAGGTTCTAACCCAACACTTTAAAGACAAGAAGCCATCGTACGACGGCCACTTTGTGTTTCCAAACATTTCGACCCAACCTCTCTCCATACTTTCATATATACCGTCCTTTCGTCCTTTCGTTAGCACGAAAAGCTTATATTGGGTCGAATAGAACAGCTTTATGTAATTTTAACTAATTCTAAGTAAACTTGAAGTAAAAGGGATTATTTATGAGTTGCAATATTTTCGGACTCATTACGCATCTTGACAATTTTACGCGCTGTCACCAAAGAAGGGATACCATGCCGTGAAAAAAACTTTCTTACTTGAGACTATCCTTATTGGCCAAAGTTAAGTTGATGCTCGACTAACTTTACTGCTGACTATAAACTATACATAGAGGATCAAAAACCAGTTCAAGTATCACTTAGTTTGTAAATCTCCTAACACTGCTCTTCCTCTTCATGAAAGTTATTGGCGGTATCTAATGTTTTCGTATTCTGATGGCAGCAATCGCTGTGGCGGTCGCCTGATGCGAGACGGGTATCGACGAACTGAGACTGCATTAGGTTCAGTCTGTTGATGAAGAGCTGGCAAAGAAGGATACCAAAACAGCGGATTTTGACTTGATTTTTGACAGTCACTTGTAAAACCGCCGTCAACTTTTTTTGTTGTTTTGAAGTCATTGGAATCTTCTTCTTGTGCCGTCTCTGCCATTTCAGTCGGGCCTGGACGCATCTGATCTATGTGTCTCTTTACAATCGTGCCAGATTTGAGCTGAGCAGTGAAAATAGTCTTGCTTGTTTGGGAAATCAATTTACCTAAAAGCCATTTTATTTTTGGATTATTGTAAACTCGTACCCAAACGGACTGACCAGTCGTGAATTTTCCGTTTGTAACTTGCTTGCCTTCCTCATACTGGGATTTTACAAATAATCGATCAAATTTAGTTGCAGGATTCCAGCCTAACAGCACTTCGGCTGGTGTCAGCCCTGTTTCAGAAAGGGGAGTACTGCGATAACTAAGCATAATTTTTGGAATTGACGATATTTTACACTTGTGACTTTTGAACTTCTGTTTAAATGTCTGTACGAATCGTTCCACAAGACCATTTGAAGCTGGATGATAAGGTAGGGTAAGGACGTGGACTATGCCATTATTACGGCAGAAGTGACTGAACTCTGCCGAAACAAAACCAGGAGCGTTGTCGGAAACTATTTCGTCCGGTAACCCAAAACAGGAAAAAAGGTGCAATAAGTGAGTGATAGTTGTAGCACTGTTTAAACTCGATACCTTAAAAACTTCGGCCCACCTGCTAAAGGCATCTACAATTAATAAAAAATCAGTGATATTGATGTGAGCATGATCAGTATGTAGTCTCCCCCACTTACGCTTCGGTTTTTGCCAAGAGGTCCATCCAGTTGGAGGGTTGTTTCGATGATTGTTGCAAGCATGGCAACCCATAACCGCACTGTGAGCGTCAGAAGCAATATTAGGCCACCACACAAAGCGGCTCAGCAAATCTTTTAAATGCCGGCGGCCCAGGTGACAGCTATAAAATTCTGAAATCACTTGTTCGCGCATCCCACCTGGGATCACAATCCGGTGCTTGAACCAAATGCAGCCGTAATGTACTGATAGATGAGACCGTACCATTTTGTATGGCACTAAGAATTTTTACACATTCTTAGGCCAACCCAACTTTATAAAATCCAAAACTTTACATAAAATTTCATCTGCAGCTACCGACGCTGCTACCAAATCAGCTGATAACTTCACCTGCTCAAACTGATCAGCCAGCACATGGTTCAATTCAGCCAAGGAAGCATCTTCTTCTCGACAAGGCTTACCATCAGCTAACCGGGATAAGCAGTCCGCATTTCCATGATGACCACTGGCACGATAGACTATCTCGTATGTGAATGAGGCTAGAAACATAGCCCACCGCTGAAGGCGACCAGCAGCCATAACTGGAATTGCAGCTTTAGAACCAAATAGCGCAACTAGGGGCTTGTGATCAGTAATCAACTGAAACTTACTGCCAAAAAGGTATTGATAAAAACTTTTCAGACCAAAAATTATTGACAAAGTTTCTCAATTTGAGAATAGTTGCATTCAGTCGAGGCAAGTCAAGCATAGGCAATCGGTCGCTCAGTACTGTCTGGCAAACTAGTACGGCTCCAAGCCCGTAGTTAGAAGCATCACAAGCCAGCGACAAAGGTTTGACAGGGTCGTAATGAACAAGTATATTGTCTGATTCGAGTTGCGCTTTTAGCTGGTTAAATGCGTTTTCGCACTCTTCGGACCAATTCCATGACGAACCTTTGCGCAAAAGATTTGTTAATGGCGATGTAATTGAAGCTTGGTTTTTTACAAAACGGCGATAGTAGTTAATTTTCCCCAAGAAACTTTTCAATTCCTTGCAATTCGTAGGCGCACAAATCTCCAAAAATTTTTTGTCTTGCCTGGAATTGGATGGATTCCTGCGCGTCTGACTTTAATGCCAACCATGCTGACTTCATTTTGGAGAAACTGAGATTTCGCTAAATTCAAACGACCACCGAAGTCTTCAATTCGTTAAAGAACAACATTCAAGTTCTTTAAATGTTCGTCTTCAGTTCGTCCGGTCACAATAATGTCATTAAAATACCACGAGCAGCCATTAAGGCCATGCAACATCTGATCCATAGCTTTTTGAAAAATTGCAGGAGCTGAGGCAACTCCGAATGGCAAACGACGGTAGCGCCTCAGACCACGATGTGTGTTTATAACACATAGTGATTTTGAATCTTCATCGAGTTCTAAATGGTTATAGGCGCGAGCCAAATTTAATTTTGAAAACCTCGTCCCTCTCCTGCCAACTTGCTGATAACATTCTGAGGTCTGGGAAGTGGATACTGATCGATATTTAGGTTAGGATTAATTGTAACTTTAAAATCCGCACAAACCCTTACGGTACCATTGGGTTTTGGGACGGGAACGATTGGGGAGGCCCAATCCGAGTACTTGACAGACTCAATGACGCCATTCCTTTTCTTTGATTCCAGAGCTTTGTTGACCCCTTGTAACAAAGCATACGGCATTGGCCGTGGCTGAAAAAACTTTGGTTTACTACCTTGTTTCAGATACAAATGAACTTTGACATGCCGAAACTTTCCCAAGTCCTCACTGAAAAGAGTTTTGTGAGACTCGATAATCTTTTTAAGTTTAGCAGACATTACAAGTTCTGCGGAAGCTCTGGTGCTTGAATGAACAATCTGAAAAATATTGGTCCAGTTCAACTGAATTAGTTGAAACCAATTGCGTTCAAATAGTGATCGACCTTTATTCACAACAATTAAAGGTAGCTTTTCATATTGGCGAGAGTCTAGTTCAACAGTAACTTCAAGCTTGCCTAATATAGGAACAATCTATCCAGAAAAATTTCGCAGAACTAACTCAGTCGGCTTTAATACACAGTCACTGAAATACTTGTCGTATATGTCTTTGTTCACTACCAAAATTCCTGCCCCTGTATCCAGCTCTTTTCGACAGTGACTTTGTTCAGTTTTGGATACAGAAAATTAGGCTTCGACTTTGAGGTTGTGCAAGAATTCAAACAGTCCAAAACTTCTTCAGAGTCGCTGCCACTAGCAGCAGTAGCCATAACGGCCCGTTCATTAGTCTTTACTGTTTTCCTTTCATTTCTACAAACTGTAGCAATGTGGCCTTGTTTTTTACACTTAAAACATTTGGCATCTCTAAAATTGCAGTTTGCGTCAAAATGATTACTTAGTCCACAATGTTTGCAAGAACGACGACTCTGCGACCGCTGCCCATACTTGTCAGTACGTCTTTTTGTCAGAAGCTGGTCCACATCAGCGTAACCGTTAGCACCATTACACGGGTGCTTCTCGGCCGTCTCAACATTCGACAAATGTTTAGCGCCACCGCACTAGTCAAGTTGGGTTCAATTAATAACCTTTTACGGATTGTATCTGATTTTATACCACAAATAAAACGATCGTGGATCAATTCGTCTAACATATTAGCAAACTGACAAATGGATGCCAAACGACGTAATTCGGCCATATAAACTGAAGTAGCCTCATTGTTGTGCTGATCACGGGAAAAGAAATTATACCGATCGACAATTAATAATTGTTGAGGTTCGTAAGGGTTCTGCAAAGCAGCAGACAATTCCTCGGCAGTCTTTTTAGTGACATCCGCCGGCGAAATCAGCGATTTCAATAGACAAAAAGTGTTCGAGCTCAAAGAGCTCAGCAAAACAGCCCGCTGTTCAACCGGGTCATCGATATCGTTCGCGATGAAAAACTGTTGGAGCCGAGACCAGTAACTGGTCCATTGCTCACCATCTGCATCAAACTTATCGAATTTAGGCATTCGCAGCGCCAATGTTAAGTTGATGCTCGACTAACTTTACTGCTGACTATAAACTATATATAGAGGATCAAAAAAAAGTTCAAGTATCACTTAGTTTGTAAATCTCCTAACAGCCGGACTGTGAAATACATGTAACGTGTTGCCGCGCAATTTTTTGCAACAATTTTAGTGTATTGAAACTCACAGTTCTTATTCTTTCTAATTAAATTTTTCTTAAATTAAACATTTCTATATTTTCTGCTGTTTATCATTATTGCTGTGTTGAATCACTAGGGATACCCCCTATCCGGGGCAGACTTTTCCGCACCGAGAGAATGTCGAAAATAATCTAAAAACGCACTTAAATGAACCTATTCACACGTCACAGTTCTCTGCATTACGTATTTTACGTATTCTTCAAATTGGCGGTAATTGCGCATGAATAAGCGCCCCGCATTGGCCTCTACAGTTTCCATGACGATAGAAAGGCTGCCAGCGATTTAATCTACCTAAATTGTAGGCTTGCACGTTTTTGAGC
Organism: Trissonchulus sp. WLG1_4; assembly: GCA_030248245.1. NCBI lineage: Eukaryota > Metazoa > Nematoda > Enoplea > Enoplida > Ironidae > Trissonchulus > Trissonchulus sp. WLG1_4. The sequence goes on from JASANF010007432.1 coordinate 30,562, forward strand.
GATTACGTGTCGTGTGAATAGGCTTTTGTTTACATTTTTATAAGTTACACTCTTCATGCTCAAAGTAGCATCTAAATTTAATACTTAAATTCACTATTTCAATTTGTTTTATATTTGGGATAATGTTTTGAAAAGGGGGACGTAGCCTGAGTTCAAATCGGTCGCATTGAAAAATTATATTGCCTACTCATGTGTGACTGGCTTAAGTCAGTCACAGAATTTCGCACAGCAGGGGGGAGGCGCGCTCACATTCGAACAGGGGTTAGGTAGCTAGGTGTTCGCGCCGGTGAGTTCTAGGGCTAGGTCCCCTGAGTTAGGGAAAGTTTTAAGCTAGTTTTTATTATTTCCTCTTGTTATAAATTGTTTTTGTTGATCCTTTTTGTCCAATAAAAAGTTTGATTTTTAAATAAAATTCTGATCTGGAAAATGTCTCCTTAGGGCTTTTTAGGGCCTGTTGACTGTAGTAGCCCTTGGAGGGCTTTGTGGCTATTTGTTGGGGATTTCGTGCGTGAGCCCCGGACCAAATTCGGGCAGACTGGCAGTACTTTCGGGCACTTTGCCCCGGTTTTCACCCGTTGTGACGCATTCCGCCAGGGCTCGGGCGTGTGGCCAATTCTGCCCTGGCCCTCGCCTTTTCGAGGCCCAAAGTTCCAAGAGCCCCGTGGTCTGCGTCATAACAGCTGAGTATATCGTAACTAAAATATTATATCAACATGCTGCGGCAGCACTTTGGATGCAATTTAGTATGTGCAAACACTAAAATACATATAATTTCAGCTTGTGTAACTAGCAAAAACTGGGCGCTAGACATACAAGACTCACAATTGTAACAATTGTAAGTAAAAAATCAGGTTCAATACAATTTCGGGCACTTATAGCTATAACAATTGTATGACTTATATGTATTGACTAGCCACTTTGCCAAGATGGATTAATGGCACTAAAATTTTAATTTACTGAATTCTAAAAAGTTCTAAAAAGGTCACCAATTCATATGCAGCACCAATTTTTTTAAAACTGATAATTGATAAAAACCGTTACTTTTCCAGTTAACAGCGGTAATATTTATTTTTTATTTTACATGTATTCGTAGGTATATGTCTTCGTCGTTATATCGTCAAGCCAATGATGCTGGAACATACGCAAGATTTTGTTTAAATTTTTGTTTTTAGTCAAACAATAGCAAAACCTATGCATTGAATGGTTTCAAATCCAATGAGAATTAATTAACAAGATTTGTATTATATCTTAGGACCGATCTCTGGGGTTTTCGTTGTGATTAGTTCTTGGAAGAAAAGACTGAAAGGTCTTTTGTCGGTTCATAGAACATTCATGAAGATAAAATCCTTTTGACTGTATGTTCCGTCCTTTTGGAGTACATTTACGTTTTTTGTATATTGTATGTACATTTACGTAGTGAGTTCATTAAAGCAGTACTAGCTCGCTTAATCTTTTGATCAACTGTGATAAAAAACTGTGTTGCTGGGGGTAGTTTTAGAAGCTTTAGATAGCTTTATATAGGTTAGTACTTTCGATTTCGTTTTTCTACTAAGTCTACTAAGCTTAGTGTTACCAAGAGTTCATAATAAAAAGAGTATGATACTGGCCACGTTTGTGGCCTAGCAGCGCGGACATGCTGTGACCATTATCTCCCGAAAAAGGCCACAACTGTGGGGGGGTACCCCCCTACACGAATGAAGGCATAGCCCACAACTGTGGGGGGGGGACCCCCCCCCCCACGAAGCAGACCATAGGTCTCAAACGTGGGGGGGGACCCCCCCACAAATGCGGGTATACCCTCAATTGTGGGGGGGACCCCCCCCACGTTTCGTACTACCCAGAAAATGACCTGGAAACGCCCTCCCGCCACTTTTCAAGGTGAAAACTTGCACCTAGGGGTAATTTGAGGTGCTGAAAACGAATTTGTGGTTTATTTTTGTCACAATCGACCGAGTTGACCCCCACGGCCCACTTGGTGTCATTTTTTCAAAAGTTGAAAATTTTCATACCCAAGGGTTATTTTGGCCCCTGAACACGAATCGAGACTCCACTTCCGTCTAGGATTCTCTTGGACTCAAGTATGCTCCTCCTGGCCTCTGGGTAACAATTAAGCATGGGCACGTTTAATAAAATCATTAACCGGTTGATTAACTAATATTTCGGTTAATGCACTAACCGGTTAACCGGTTAACCGATAACCGTGCCCATGCCTATTGCCTAGTATTCTAGTAACGATATTGGGGCTGGGACTGGGGGTTATGTTTACGCTTACGTGTACGAGGGGTAAGCGTCACTAGAATTGAGATATGAGAAGCCGTTTTCAAATTTGACGTATTGAGACAAACCAGCCTTCTCTGCGCTAATCTCTAGTAAAATTGACCACTATACCATCATAAACAACGACCAACAAACGCTTAGATTGGAAGTTTGATCAGCGTTCGTATTAGAGACCCCGTTACATAGTTTTAGGCATCCAATTTTCGTTTAAGGTGGTAGTTGCGTTTTCGAGGTTTTTGTGATTTCTATGTAAACTTTGCGCCACCAGTACTCAAGTTATAAGTGACGCCTGAGCATAAATTTTTGGGACAGTACTGTAAAGGTCAAAATCCCCAGGCATGTCTCTCACTTTTTCGAAATTTCATCTGTGGACATTTTTAGAGGGTTTTAATTACAAGAAAATATCTTAAATTTTCGGTACGTTTGCTTATCAGCTATTTTCTCAGCAAATTGACTAGTTATTAAAAAAGTGGGGGACATGCCTGGGGATTTTAAACATGTCAAAAACCTTACAAACTTTCAGCCCCAACAGGTAATCGTATGATTCAGAGCTGTGGCGCAAACTTTTTGTAAAAAATTGTAATACTTTGGAAAGGACCTTTCTTTAGTCGCTTATACTAAAAAACAAAATCACAGGTTAAATTTCAATGCATGGCATACATTTAGAAAAGATATTGTTCTACCTAATGCAAAAGACCGCTTGTGATTTGAGTTTGTAAACGTTGAGCTATAACTTTTCAAAAAAACACCTAAAAACGCAATTACCCCCTTAAGGTGTTTGTATTGGGACCGATCAGAAACTTCGCAGCCAACTGTATTTTTGAAAAAATGTCAGCGTGAAAGTTTCAAACGTTGACATTTCAGTGACTGTGACACCAAGAAAATGAGCGTGAATTTCTCTACAGACTGGTACCAAAAATGGTATGATAACTTACCCACTAAATGAGAATCCATCGGGGTCGTATGAGACAGCGATATAAAAATGACTAGAATAGGTGATATATTTAACCAATCAATTCCAAAACTAGGCACATGCTGATACACATGGTCTTTAGCAGCCAATAAAGTTTTAGCGCAGGAACTGTTTTACAACTCGCAATCCAATAGAAAATGAGTGTTCGTATTATGGAACTGTTCGGAATTGGGCGCTTTCCCCTACACGTGAAATACCTTAAATTTCACTCATTGGTTCATCAGATGTCATGCTTTCATTTGACTGCTCACTTATGACGCTGCAGCTCATGTGACCAATTATATGAGCCAGTAGATTTCGTCTTTTCATAACTAGCCGCCAATAATTGGGCGGAGCCCCCTACTCCGCGTCAGGGTCAGCTCGGTCGATTGTGACAAAAATAAACCACAAATTCATTTTCAGCACCTCAAATTACCCCTAGGGGCAAGTTTTCACCTTAAAAAGTGGCGGGAGGGCGTTTCCAGGTCATTTTCTGGGTAGTACGAAACGTGGGGGGTCCCCCCCCCCACAATTGAGGGTATACCCTCATTTGTGGGGGGGGTCCCCCCCCCACGTTTGAGACCTATGGTCTGATTCGTGGGGGGGGGGGTCCCCCCCACATTTGAGGGCTATGTCTTCATTCGTGTAGGGGGGTACCCCCCCACAGTTGTGGCCTTTTTGGGGAGATAATGGTCGCAGCATGTCCGCGGCGGCCAAGCTGGGGTCCAGAAGAGTGTCATACTCTTCTTATTATGGACTCTTGGTGTTACATATGAAGACGGACTGGATTTTTAGGAACTTATAAGTTTACAACAGTTTTCTAGACATTGTGACAAGGTTTGTATTCATATCAGTCTAACTATTTGCATAAACAGTACAGTACAATTACTATTATTGTTTATGTATTGGTTTTTGAGCGACCTTCTTGCTTTTGAATTGAAATGGCGTAAAAATGTTACCAAAAACTTTTAACTTTTTATCCAATGGGCTCTGAGTTGACCACTGAAAATATTTTTTAAGTAAGCAGGTAAACTTGAATATGTTTTAACAAGGTCTTAATGAACACAAATGACGGTCACTATATTTTGACTTTCTTTACAATCTTTCTGTTGATTAATGCCTTCTTGTTTGACGCACGACTTCACAATAATGACTAATTTTGTTCCTTCTAGAGAAGGAACTACTGTTACGAAACTAAGTCTGTTATGCCTAAAACTGACACTATAAAAACATAAAGAAAAGTATCAAAGTCATATTTTAATGAAAATCTGAAACTTTAGTTCATGTATTTTTACAAAATGCACGTATAAATCAGGTGACGGTCTAGAGTGATGCTCTTTGTATGAAACCATTTTTGGGGAGAAAAAATTTGTATGAAATCATACAATTTGGGCAGAAAAGATCGTTGAGTTTGTTAAGAAATCTGTGAATGCTAGAAGTGATGCAAAAGTTCATTAGAATTGAAAAAACTGAATGCATTTGGTCCTTCTCTAATGGCTCTTGCGAATTAAAAAAAGATAGTCGAGTGGTTTATGGCGACAGTATCATTTTTCATTTTTAGGTACGTAGACTTCTTGCCTTGATTTTTGTGAACTTTTTTGTTCTCAATACCTCTTTATGTCGACTTCATTGCTCACGTTACGATTTTTTATCTTTGACTCGCCCTATATGTCACACTTGCCTAGTTAATAATTAAAATTTTTAAATTAGCTGATTCAATTGAAGTGTATCAAAATCAGAAAAGAACAATGATCTTGATTGCTTGATGCTTGCTTGCTTATCTGCTTTGAATAAATTTGAATAAAATTGTCAACTAAACTTAATCAGCTGTGTATTGACGTAAATGCTTCTTGCTTCAAGCTTCAGTGGCAGTTATGAGTGCTTCAGTGTTATGAACTCTTGCAGCTGAAACTATTTTGCTTTTTTCATAACTTTCTGATAGCAGTTGAGAAGGATTCTTTGGGTCTTATCCAAAATTGGATTTATCGGAATAGATTTAACTTTATTTTGTCAATAACGCAGCGTCAGTTAAACGTAATTTATTCAAACTTGGCACACACCGAGGCACTGTATGTGAGCCATGTGGTGCAAAATTTCAGCCGGCTATTTGCATTCTGTGCTGCGCTATTAGTAAAATTAATGTACCTACATCTAATCCGTTAAATCCAACGTTGGATAAGGTTCTTTGTTTCTTTTTTATCAAAAATTCAACAAAGCTATATTCAAGCAGTTGGACATTTTACTTTTATTTTTAGAGACAATGTTTTGCCAGTTTTATCGGTAAATTATCATAAATTGCAATAATTTTACCAAACAAATTATACAGTAGACGCTTTGCAGAAGTATTTATTGACGGAATAATGAGCAAGTTGAAAATCTTCTAAGGGTTTCCAGAAAAGTCATTATCTATTTCGTTCGCACACCAAATAATGATAATGCTAGATAAAGTAGCAGGTTCAGTAAATACATAAGCGTTTATCTGCTTACAGCCATAGTACTGTTTAACTGTTTAATTTTTCATTGTACCGAAAGTTAATTCCAGTTTGTCATTAATATACAAAAGAATCGGATATTCTCTGACTTTCAATTTCCAAAGCCAATCAGTAGCAGTTTTTAAAAGTAGAGAGTACTGTAAAGTGACGTGAAAAACTTAAAACTTTTTTTGTTTTCTACGATCGGAAGGTTTAATAGACCCTCAAAGGAGAATTTTTTGATTCTCTCTCTCTCTCTCGTTTTGCGCATACAAACTGCACTTGATCCCAGCTTTTTTTATTCAAAAATCTGGCTCACTTTTGGCTTTCTGTTACTCTTGCGAGGTTGATTTTCACCCTAGCACTTTTAGTCCATTTCTAGCAAGTTTTCGCTTTACTCTAGCACTATATTCACCCTAGCACTAATTAGATTCACCCTAGCACTAAGTGGATTCACCCTAGCACTAAGTGGATTCACCCTAGCACTACACAGACGCATCCTAGCACTAACTAGATTCACTCTAGCACTATTTCTACTTTTAGTGTATTTATAAGGCATCTCGTTCTAAGAGTCACGCCGTTTATGCATAGCTTTTATTAATAAATGTATTCTAACCAATTAAATACTGAACAGCATCCAAATAACGCATAATTTCTTGATCTAAAAAAGAATGGCAGGCACGGTCAGTCAAATTCAGTCCACTCAGATTGTTCTGAAAAATCACCTTACAACTTTCAACGGTTTTATCATTAGTGTGAGGGTGATCAAACTTAGCCCTCAGACTGTTATTGTACCCTTCTGCGAGATTATTGGTACGGGGCCCATTATAATCAAAATGATTGAACAGCGCGACTTTTTCTTTGCTTCGAAGCTTCGAAGCCCATACTGTGTGTGATAGACCAAACATTATTATAGCAATTAACATTATTATAGTTTTGGACGATGGTTGATTTGTGGGATACAATTTGTCATTTTCGCAATTTTACAATAGATGATAATAAGACCATAAAATTTGCACTTGAATGAGAGGTCAAAGGTCATTTCACAAAGATTTGATGAATAGAAAATTTTGCAATAAGAAGTGTATGTGAGGTCTAGTCCAAATTTAGCGTAGATTCAAGATCCAAAAAATTGGAATAGGATACTAAATATGTTAAATAATGTATTTTTAACTTAGTGCTAGGATGCTACTATGGAGTGCTAGGGTGAGTCGAAGCAGTGCTAGGGTGAGTCTCAGCGGTGCTAGGGTGCGACCTTGTGGTGCTAGGGTGAAACTGAGTGTAAACATAGTGCTAGGGTGTCACTAGTGCTAGGGTGAAACCCAATCCTCTTGCGATTACCTTAAGGTCGGAACAATAGGGATAAGGATAAGGACGAGTATGGGCTTGGCGTTATATGGCTTAGATTGGCTTGGCGTTATATGGTTTCAAATTTCTATTTGTCTTTGTGACATAAAATAGTATCGCTGTGTAGTCTTTTACGAAGAATAAAGTGGGGGGAGTGGTTGGTATACGGGTGTATAGCGGAAATAGCTGAGAGGTAGGTGTTTTAAGCTGCACGTAATAATAGCGTCAATTGTGCGACTAGGGGAGGTAGAGCAAAAGTATAGTGTCTGCGTACGCTCACTATCCGGACTTAGCGACCCACGTCAGAAACTCAGATTACCTAACCCATGAAAAACAATCAATTTGAAATTTCAGATGACAAAGTCATGTGGATAATATACAGCAATCAAACTCACGCCAATATGCATTACAAATGGACTAAATACGGCATCACTGAAAAAACACCAGTTGTGCTTTTTTATTTGGTGCTTAGCAATTTATTAGCAATTTTCGGCATGCTCTGTTATTTGTTATTTATATTTGTGGTGCTCAAAGACAATACCGGAAGTTTTCGTAATTATTTCTATAAACTAGCTCTTAGTCTAGCAGTGCCTGATAGTCTAACTTTAGCCATACATTGTGGCTACTTAACTGTTACCTCCGTTTTCAGTGAATCAGGCCTGAATTTTTGGCACGTTTACGTGATAGGTTTCATTCATGACGTGTGTTTTTGGAGCGTCGTTGGTCATATGCTAGCTATCTGCTTTAATCGTTTTGCAGCAGTGCTGTGGCCCACCACCTATCATAGCCTGTACAATGGCTACAAGCTAGCACTATGGATCGTAGCATGCTACAGTCTGGGCCTCGGGATACCCATTACAATGTGGACCTGTTCTTGTTATTACCACATACCTAGCGGGCTCGGTTGGGAGTTTACCTGTGGCGACTATGACAACAGTTGCGCTGATTATGCCATGAAATTGAACGAGACTTTTTGCTTTGCATCGGTTATTCTGATATCGCTTGGTCAGTTGTACATCTTTTGGCGAACACGCAAGGGCAAATTATCGCTTAAAGTTGGCGATTCCAATATGCGGTTTGCAACGGATTCTATCGTCCGCAGTAAACAAGAACGCAAAATGGCGACGCAATTTTTCATTATTTCCTTGGTCTTGGGCGTTCATGTGGGATTTTTTTGGATCGCCACACCTTTAGTTAATCAGGGCGCTTTGAGTGTTAAGAGCGGCATGATCATTCTGCACATGAGTTTACTACTAAACAGTGCTATCAATCCGTTCATGTATTTATTCTGGTCATCGAACGGAAGAGAGGCGGTTGCCAAACTACGTACCAGATTACTTTTCAAAATAGGAAATGTGAAAAATTCTCAAACAGCGGGTCTGCCACCAAACGTTTATTTGCAAGACCTGACTGGTTCGTAAATGCAAATGAAAAACCAATATTAGCTTGACAGATAAAAATATTTCGCTCTGTAACCTATTTGCAATTTTGTACTCTTCATACTGAATCTACGTTTGTATTGGATTAAAATTTATGATTTTAAGTATACCTTTGGATCAGTGCGGGTGCGGGCGTGTGGCTTTACGTTGTTACTGGGAACACACCATAAAGTATTATATCGTAAAATATATATATATATATATATATATATATATATATATATATATATATATATATATATATATATATATATATATATATATATATATATATATATATATATATATATATATATATATATATATATATATATATATATATATATATATATATAGGGTAAAACGGGGTAATATGGGCAGAAATTTGCCCCTTTTTGACCATATTACCCGAACCGCCATATAACTTTTTACTGGTAATAAGTAGATAGCTCATTTTTACAGCATCAATACTAGTACCTAAGACCTGCATACTTGTCAAGTATAAAGTTAATACTCTTAGTAAAACAAAAGTTATTAATCGCCAAACTTTATCTGGCATTATGGTCAATTTAGGGTTGTACGGTCACCTGCGTTGGGTATTAATAACTCATAATTAATTAAGTTCTCCGGTTTAAAATTTACGTCACGTATAGTCCAGTAATTCGTGTTCTAACAGTGTAAAAACTATAGCAATAGCTTACTTATAGCAGAGTATTCAGCCTGTCAAACTTTACATTTTTTTCCGACGTTAATTTTCTGCCCAAACGCACGAATTCGAAGTAAAGTTACGCGTCGTAGATTTAAACTGTTTATATTTCACATTTCAGTTCAGAATTTTTACAGACATATCTACGATTGCTGAGGCATTTTTTTGCAAAGAACCAACCCATTTCGTTGATTGGTTCGCAGTAGTCAGGCGGTCAAAGTCAAAAGTCACCGTATTACCCCGATTTACCCTATATATGTAAATGAACGAAGTAGGTCCACGTATTGCTA
>JASANF010007435.1:0-43506 GCA_030248245.1 Trissonchulus sp. WLG1_4
ATACAGTACAAACCAGAAATAGATAAGTATGCTCGAAGTGCACGCGAGCACTTCCTGACGTCACCGTTCCAGTAGTCTGTTTGCGTGCACTTCGAGCACCCAGGTTTTTATCCTGCTCGATTTTCGTGCATTTCATCTTTATGATGCTTGCTATTTGTAGACCCATTTATATCATTCAAAAAATGTAAGCTGACAGCCACCTATTAGCAAAGCCATTAAAGGGGGGAAGAGGGGTTGTTTTAAAGCAAAAGAAGGACAAATGTGCCAAAAATTTTGAAGTTTATGTAGGTATTTGTGCTTGCTTTTATCATTTCAAAACTTACGTACTTAACAAATGAATAAAAGTTAAGTTGGTTAAGATTGTAAAGCCGTGATTAGTGCCCCCCTAAACTTTGGTTAAAAACTACATTTCCATGTAGCCTAGTACTAAAGACTTGGCTTGCTCAGAAACTTGCAAGTTGCAACAGCTTGGTCAGATAGTCAGGCAATGGACAAAAGTAAGCAAAGGCAGTTGAATGATATTTTAAAAAAAGTTACAATTAAAAGAGATATTAACTACCTTTAGACATTTTTCATCTTGGGAATTAGTGTGCTGTGCAACTTGTGTCCTTGGTGGATTTTGTAAGCGAAGACATATGAAACTCTTTTGGCCAAAGACAAACATACAGCTTTTTAATTAGTAATTTTTGTGATTTTCTCAAATCCAAATTATACATATGTATATTATCATATTTAAGGTGAATTCACAAAATTACAAACCACAATTCAAACGTACGTCTAAATAAATTTATCTTGAAAAACAAGCAGGCGATCCTAATTTCTAATTACTCAATGTACTATTAACAATACTAAAAAGCTAATAATAATGGCAGAAACAGAGCGAATTCATATTCACTCTTGGCCACTATCAATTTTAAAGTTGTCTGCAAACCTGGGTCGGTGTAGCTATCTGCACGATATCAGCACGAATTTTGAGCACGTCATGCCTTAAACTGCTCGAAGTGTAATGCGACAAAGTGACGTCAAAATGACGTCACATCTGCACGCGTGCACTTCGAGCATACGTATCTATTTCTGGTTTGTACTGTATATATTCATCAACGAGTACTTTTATTCTAGAAAACACTGCGTAGTCTATTACAAGTCTATTACGATACGATCTTTCGATTCGATTCTGGTCGCCACCTATCTGTTGTAACTGCTGTATCTTTTACTAAAGTCTGCCCAGAAATTGCTGAACTAGAGATGAGATCAGGGCCGGCTTTTTCGGCCCGGCCCGGCCCTGATGGAAATTTTGTTCGGCCCGGCCCGGCCCGGCCCTGCTCAAGATTTTCTACGGCCCGGCCCGGCCCGGCCCTGTTCAAGATTTTCTACGGCCCGGCCCGGCCCGGCCCTGATTGGGCGTCGACGTCGGCCCGCCCGGCCCGGCCCTGATCGGCCCTGATTTTTTTTATCACTAGACAGTTTGATTGCCCTTGTCGGTTGAAGAACTTAGTGTGTTGCTTAACCCTTTCACGCCCAAAGGATCATGGGAGATACGCCACGATGAACTATCATATCTGGGGCTATGCAATTTGACTAGTCTATTTTAGTCACAAGATCTTTTAGCTGTTTTTATGGGGAATTGTAGGTCTTCGCATTTGGCCGGCAATTTTTAGTTCTACTGCCACGCAGCGAAGCCTATGCTCATTTAAGCAATGTGCAAATTTGACTTTTTTTCATCGCAAAAGTAGTATTTTCTTTAAGGCCACATTACGAAATTTAAATGCAACTCCGGCAGTCTGCTTTATGTGCATCAGATACAGCAGATAATGTAGTTTATTTATAGCATTCAAGTATGGCAGGCGCAAAGTTGCTGTGTTCGTACTCTAGGGTGAGGTACATATTATGCCTGAGCGATGGCGCAAATTTTTAAAAATTCTCAACTTTCAGCGCTTATAACGCCAAAACGGTGCGTGCTAGACCCCTAATCGACTGATCATGTTTTGTTCACCATTCATTTCTCTATCGAATGGTGGTTTCGCGATCTCTCTACGACGCACGTAGCTCGAGCAATGTCCAAAAAACTAGAAGGTGTCAGAATGAGGCTGTCTAGCCAGTGATACTCTGGGCATTAAAGGGTTAAAGGCTTATGCTACTGAATACCTACATATGTACTATAGCTTATTGTGTAAAAAGTTCATGATAAAAACAGTATATATCACCGTCACCAGAAAAAAATTTCGGGGGGGAATGACTTTTCGATTTTTTGTAATGGGTTAAAAAGCACTTTTTGGCATTTGTAACTCTTATAGGACGCTTAACAAACGCAAGATCACTAAACCACAAAGTTGCAATGGTCTGGAGGCGTCGGCCCCCAGAAAACAATTGGCGATTTTTCCAATTTTTGGACCGAATTTGGTCAACTGGAGATGTATCAAATTTTTTCCGAAAGAACAATTTAAACAAAAGATAGTAACGTCACATAAGACATGTAGCATAATGTACTCGTGTATACATGCATATTCTTTGACGAAAAATAATAAAAAAACAATAGTAGCCAGAGTCGCAGGGGTCTGGCAGGGTCGCAGGGTCAGAAAAAATAGGGGGAAATTTTTTATTTTTAGGCCAAGTTTGGTTAATTGGAGACGTATCAGAAACGGCCAGCCAACCAAAGAAACCGAAGGGGAGGGAGACCCTTGTGTTTAATTTAACACTAGACCTTGTATTACATTTTTTACTAAACCTAATACATAGAACTGTCAAACCGTGAAAACTACAAAATTCTATAAAAAAGACAAGTATGTAGTATAACTTATATACCTACAAATATAAACACACAGAGCAACATTGGAAAAGATACAACAGAGACACACGGCCCGGCCGTGGGGCCCGGCCCGGCCCTGTTGGGCGTCGACGTCGGCCCGCCCGGCCCGGCCCTGATCGGCCCTGATTTTCATTACTTGACACTTTGACAGTTCGATTGCCCTTGTCAGTTGAAGAACTTAGTGTGTTGCGTAAAGGCTTATGCAATGCTACTGAATACCTACATAGCTTATTGTGTGAAAAGTTCATGATAAAAACAGTATGTATTACCAGTGGCGTAACAATTTCTGAGGGGAATGACTTCTCGATTTTTTATAATGGGTTAAAATAAACTTTTTAGCAATTTTAACTCTCATAAGACGCTTTACAAACGCAAGATTACTGAACCACGAAGTTGCAGGGGTCTGAAGCCGGCGGCCCTCAGAAAAAAATCCCAATTTTTCGACCGAATTTGGCAACTGGAGACGTATAAGAAATTTTTTCCGACAGAACAATTAAAACAAAAGATGGTAACGTCACATCAGACTATCAGACCTGTACTCGTAGCATAATATACCCGTGTATACATGCATAGGCTCTGACGAAAAATAATAACAAAGAACAGTAAGCCACAGAGTCGCAAGGGTCTGGGGCAGAAGCCCCTAGGAAAAAAATTGGGGAATTTTTATATTTTTAGGCCAAATTTGGTCATTTGGAGATGTATCAGAAAATTTTTTTCGGACGGACCAAAAACAAAACCAAAGGAAAATTTAACACTAAGCCTTGTATTACATTTTTTACAAAACCTAATAGAACTGTCAAACCGTAAAAGCTATAAAATTCTATAAAAAAGACAAGTAGTATCCAGAGTACATAATAGCGTCTCACTCTATATAGAAGAAGAGTGAGACACTCTCCAGCCTGCCTGTGTTCTAGCAAAGGCAGATGCGATGGTCGTTTTCAGGCTACATGTTGACATTCTATGCAACATGTGACTGGCCAATCAGAAGCGAGCTTCTATCCTCTGATTGGCAGACGCCTGTACACGTGCTCCAATCATAAAACGGGATAGGGATAAAGGTTAATAACTCATTATTTATTCATAGTCTGCTTGTAAAAACATTAAAAAAGGTTTGCAAATACCTTTGGGGATATTTTGGCAAACTTTCAGCGAAATTGATTGAGAAACTTTGAAGAAATTCAGAAAAGTTTATATCTCAAAAGTTTCTCAATCAATTTCGCTGAAAGTTTGCCAAAATATCCCTAGAGGTATTTACAAACATTTTTTAAGTTTTTGCAAGCAGATTATGGATAAATAATGAGTTATTAAGCTTTTATCCCTATCTTAGTGCTTATCAACGCATAAGCGATTATATACTAAAGTGTGTTACGCAGGGAATCTTGATTGTGTGATTGGCCAGTCACATGTTGCATAGAATGTCAACATGTAGCCTGAAAACGACCAGCGCATCTGCCTGTGCTAGAAACACAGGCAGGCTGGAGAGTGTCTCACTCTTCTTCTATATAGAGTGAGAAGCTATTGTGTACTCTTGGTAGTATATATAACTTATATACAAACATAAACACACCACACAGAGCAAAATTGGAAAAATGCGACAGCGACACACACTAAGAACACACCACACGAGTACACGACAGGCTGCTACGCAGGCTGTGCCGTTAGCGTACGCACATACGTACGTGTTTGCTTCTGACAAGAGTCAGGGCGTGGTAGAAATCAGAGCCGGGCCGGGCCAAAATCAGGGCCGGGCCGGCCCTGAGGCCCTGATGCAAAATTTCCACGGCCCGGCCCGGCCCGGCCCTGATTCAAACTTCAGCCGGTCGGCCCGGCCCGGGCCTCAGGGCCGTAAAGCTCAGCTCTAGGCCACAGCCCAACAGGTCTTTAATTTTGATTCTGGTATCTTAACACAGTGCTCGCGTTAAAGTGTCAATGTGTGGAGTGTGTTTTGCACGTCTTTTACCTTAGCTATGCATCAGTCACTGTTAAAATGCCTTGTAAAATCAGTGTGTTGCTGCTTCAGTGGTTTCTGAGAATGTAGTTTGAAAATGCAAAAGTCTGACAAAAAGCGCTCGACTAGGAATCGACCCCCTCTAGGTTGCGAACCTAACAGACTTGCGCGACTGTAAAACTTGTTCAGTAAAGTGTTAGAAATTGTTCTTTCTATATTTTAAAAATCTACCAAAAGGCAAATTATTTTGCCAAGTTTCAGCAAAATTGGTGCAGCATTTAGTTTGCAATAATGTCTCAAAGTCGGAAAAATGACGAAAAAAAACCTATTCACATTCCATTTTTTAGTCACATTTATCAATTTTTCTGTTTAGTTTTTTTACACAAACTAATAGCGCATATGTTGTAGTTTATGCACACAAAATTTAGTGCAGATTACTGTAGCGGCTGTGGAGTAATACTAGTTTGAACTGTGAAGGTGTACTTAAACTGTAAAATAGTAACAGCAATAATGATAAATTGTGAAAAATCTAGACGCTTATTTTCAAATCAGAAGAAAAACGAACCTTCAATTTTCTTTTTTCTTATTTGTCGCAAAAAATTGTGCGTCCACACATGATGTGTACTTCACAAGCTGGCCAATCTGATATCTGGCTTGATTTTTCGAACTTTTATGTCCCTATTGTGTGATGTCTGGCTTACTAATGACGATTGGTCAGAGATATTTGTCAATATTGATAGTGTGATGTCTGGCAGTAATTATTTGTTACCATACAGCGTTGGACTAGCTTCTCATTGCATGTACTACTTCAAAACAAAAAGTTCTATTTTCACAACCTATGAGCAAAACTGCTTTCGCGACACTACCCCCTTAAATCAGTTTCTCGCCACTAACCAGCAGTGTAATGGTTAAAACATACGAAAAACTCATATGTGACATTTTTACGCGGCCCCCTCAGGGGCCGCGTATATACTATATTCAGATTCTCTAAATCCTATGTATTTTTGGGTAGGTCGAATTTCCAGTGTAAGTTAACACTGGAAGGGCAGGTAGGTCAGGTCGATCACCTACCGTATTCTGTAGTGCCTGATTGCCTGCAGTGCAGAAGAGCGGTACGATGAATTTTCAAAAAGTGACTGCCGGAGTGGGTTCGAACCACCAACCTTCCGATTAAGAGTCGGACGCTCTACCAACTGAGCTAAACCGGCCGTTGAGTAGAGGATGATGTAAAGCAGTGTCAAATGAAACGTAAATACTGTGAAGCGACTCAGCAAGCAGTGACTATTAAAAAACAGGAAAAAAACAATTAAAGCTTAACTGAAATATACTTTAATTTTACTAAAGAATTTTCGAACGTTTAAGGTGGTAGTGTCGCCAAAGCAGTTTTGCTCATAGGCTGCAAAAGGATAACTTTTTCCCTTGAAATTGTACGTTCACTGAGAAACTAGTGAAATGCCATATGGTGTCAAATAAATACTCCCAGACACTACACTACCAATATCTACCAATATTTTTAACCAATCACAATTTGTGAGCCAGACAGCACACAATAGAGACATAAAAGTTAAAAAATCAAGCCAGATATCAGATTGGCCAGCTTGTGAAGTACGTGTGTACATGTAATGTTTTGACGCACAATTTTTTGCCACAAATAAGAAAAATGAAAAATGAAGGTTCGTTTTTCTTTTGATTTCAAAATAGGTGTCTAAATTTTTTACAATTTATCATTATTGCTGTGAGTACTTTACAGGTTACGCACAGTTTCACAGTTCAAACAGGCATTACTCCACAACCACTCAAGCAATTTGCACTAAATTTTGTGTGCATAAACTAGAGCATATGTGCTTTTACTTTGTGTAAAGAATCTAAACAAAAAGTTTTTAGTTGTGACGAAATTATCGAATGTGAATAGGTTTTCAAAACGTCATTTTTCCGACTTTGCGACTTCACTGCTAACTGTATGCCGCATCAATTTTTCTGAAACTTGGCAAAAATATTTGCCTTGAAACATATTTTTAGAAAATATAAAGAACATTGACCTATCTTTCACTGAAAAAGTTTTATAGTCGCGCAAAATCGACTGCTTTCGCGACACTACCCCCTTAAACCAACGACCGTGGGCGCATACTTATATGTATTAGTAGCTGTTGCCACCACAGTTTATATTAAACAAGAACAATGATTAGTTAAACTGGCCAATCGGCATCTAACATAATATTTTTAATGAACCGTAGTTATTAACTACATTTCTAATACTTTTGCGACTTCAGTGCATTTACATAGGTACATACGCACTGGCCACTGTAGACAAACAGAATTAAACAGAAACAAAAGAGCTAGCCTTTCGTCCAAAATTGACATTCATTTTTTTCATGCTTCACTTTTTGCCAAAACCTTGCTCTAATCCGCGGTAATGGCCGCGTTCAATATTTCCTGCGGAATATAGACACTCCAAGGTCATGATCAGTACTCAATCAAGACGTACACTTCTCACTCAGCAGAGGAGCTTGTTACGTTATAAATCTACTCCATTTGTAACTACAATCAAATAATGCATAACCGTGTCAAAAATATTTCGTATTATACGCCAAATTTCAATACGTTTTCAAGTGTATAAATTGAATTCGTATATACGATTTTTAAATCGTATATACGAATTTTTAGGTTTAAAATAGGCTTACTCATTCACGTATACATAGCTCACAGTAGCATAGTAACGTGATACTTACAGCGTATTGCCCTGCACACTGTACGGACAACATAGAAACAAATTAAAAAGTGACAATGCGAGCTTAATATCGTATATACGTTTTGAAAATACGAATTGAAATTCGTATATACGGTTAAACGTATAAATACTTTTGACACGGTTCCATATTTGTCTCTGCGGAGACTTCACTTTCACTGCCGCAGTAGCGATTTTTTCGGATCAATTTGTGTTCAAAAATTACGTAAATATTTTGAAAAATAGTATCATGATTAGGCCCTATTGACGATGCATAATATGCAAGCTAACAATCGCCTGCCAACCTCAGCTGCAGCGTTGGCAGCCACTTACGCCGTATAAAGTTTGGTGAATTACCTTCATACTTCGTTACATACTCAACATATAGACTGCTAAAATCGTGTCCTGGTACACCATTTCTCTGCTTTCATTTTAAAATTATTTCGAATAGAGAAAAAGCTTGCGTTTCTATAGAATAAAATTTTTTTAGTGGAATTCAGAATTTCTGTATCCACTGACTTATTCAGATGATAACATGTTACGAAGCTCAGTGACATCCAAGGCCGTATCCGCATGGTTAGCAATGGCATCTGAAGTCTAATAGTCTAATCTAACGCACTAATAAATAATCTACGGAACATTGTCGTAACAGGTGTTGTCACAACATTACTCAATGAGATTACATTCATGTAGACGTACATGTTATGTATGATCTGACACACGCTCGCACAAGCGGCGTTGGAAATCAGCTGTCTCATGTAGCTACATACCTATGTAATGCATATAACGCATATAATGCTAAAACTGATACACACGCCCACACAAACAGTGCTTTTTCATGACCTGCCTCCAGTTTTACAGTAGAAGTATATGCGATCATAGAAGACGACTGCACTATAGTATATACTATTTTTACGCGGCTGAGGCCGCCGCGTAAAAATTGCGACGAACAAGCTAAGTTTTCGGCAAAAGTATTCAGTAAGTATCAAGCATACACTTGTAAGTACATTGGCGGAGGCCATCGTAAACCTGTTGGGCCAGCGAAAGGTTTATTTCTTAATTTGCATGTTTTCCATGAAAAGCCTATCCTTTTACAGCCATTGAAACTGCAAAATCTCAGCTTAAAGCTTTCGGCAGTCGGAACTTGAAAGGTTGATTAATTACTTAATTAATAATCTTAAATAAAGATAAATTACTCAACTTCATGTTTGCTCATGCATAATTGCAAATTTATCTTGCAAGCTCTGTTGCAAATAAGTTATGGCAGTTTGAAAGAACACAATACCTTCATCGATTTCTCAGATATGGTTATTGAAGCATCAGAACTGACTGGCCGAGTTATCGACTGCTTTCGCGACACTACCCCCTTAACATAGAGAGTGGTCATGTTCAGTTATAAAACTTGGCATCAAAATATTTTGGTGCCGAGTTTTATATTCGAAGAATATCCTCAGGACTACAAGCATGTCGCAACGAAATCTATCTAAAATTGATTTAACTCTACTCGCAAAACGTGCTTGTTGGTCAGACTTTAATATCTGTTTGCCTGCCTAGTAATAGCTGAGTACCTACTTAATTAATAATAATAATAATAGAATTATTATTACAGTTGTCTTTTAATGAAGTCGCTTCTTTAATTTTATCATCATAAATTCTTACATGATATATACGTAATATTCAGACTCAATGAGACTACATGTTCTTGAGGGCATACGTAAGCGGTAAATAATGAGAATTTTTTAACTATGAACTTTTTCGTCCGATATATATGCTCTAATTGCAAGCCTTATGCGCAGAGAAACTGACACTGCGTTCGAATAACTATGTTATATACCTATTTGGAATATAAATTTATTTTTCGAAGTATGTAGATATTATTATATTAATTAAAACCTACCTACCTACCTTTTATTAACTTTTCAATATCCTGAAAAATCAAGGTCAAGATGATATTCAGGCAAAACGGATGACCTTAAGTATATGCTAATTACTAATTATCCTTGTCTAGTCCTATAAAATTAAGAAATGCCCTTAGCATAGAGTTCATACTTTCTTGAGGATCGTACATATTACTTTAAGACAATATTAACATACTCAAATGCTCGTCTGTAGGTATAGTACATTGGCCGCGACTCACATAAGGCGTTTCACTATAGACTCGATCCGATTCGTTCTTTTCGAATAAAAAGGAACATTGTATGAACAATTCTATGCGTATTTTCAATAATTTTATACGATCACGTGTTCGACTTAGGGCCTAATGTTAAGCCTGCATGTTAAATCCGTTTAGTCCAGTGGTAGTTTTGGAATGGGGTCAGACTAAGATTAAGCCGCTGACTTATTTTAACTCGTTTAGTCCGTTTAACCCGATTTACCATTCCAAAACCTCGGACTGAAATAAGTCCAGTTCGTTCAATCCGGTAAAGGAATTGGCCCTTAGACTGGACAGAAGTTAAACGCGCTTTGTGAATCCCAGCCAATTTCTCACCTTAACAATCTACATAAAACTGTGCAACTCCGCATCTCGCAAATTTCAACTGTACTTAGGTACAGAAAAAATACAACGGATTTTGTAGGGGGAACGTATATGCTTCCTGGCCGAAAAGTTAGCCGTTGGTTGGTCGTGGAACATTTTGGTTGAAAGTGCGTCATCATCGGCACAATCATGTCGAATTTTTGCGAAGTTCGAAAACTTTCTTTTGAAGTTTACAAATTCAGTGAGTTAACACAATAACAATGACAGTTTAGTTTTTTAAACAAGCCATATACTTTACAGCTAAACGTTTAGTCAACATCGATTCAATTTTGCACGCGCACAAACGGTTATTTTATACGATAACTTGATCTTCTATTGCAAAACCTGTCTCGATGTTTAACTAAATTTTAAAAAATATTTTGCTTTGTACGTGCCACCAACATATGCAAATAGTGTAGTCTGACACTTTTGTGCATCAATTCTGATGTGATATGCACCCTCTGAACAAATAAAACCTACAAAATTGTGTTTCTGTAGTAAAAGTTCCAATACCAGGGGCCCAGGACATAAAACAATTGTAGGTTTAATTGTCGGTTTGTGCCACACAAGCATTTACTTATCAGTACATAATGTGTGAATGGTCTACTAAGAAATAACTTCACCATTAAAGTAAATTAACTTTGAGTAATTATATAACAGTAAATTTCAATCATTCGATAATCGTATACAACTGAACGCCGCTAATTAAAAAAATGCTCTTATCCCGTCGGATAACAGTAAGCTGGATTAATTCCAATTAATATGCTTTTGCTTTAATATCCCCAAGTTCAAGCTTGGGGGCTTTTAATTAAGAATACTTAATAAAACACAAAACTGCACGGATTAGCAATTTGAAAATAAATTATGCATTACTAAAAAAATGCTTGGACCGTACATCTCATCAAGAGTATATCATAGAATATATATATTTCCGTTCTTGATACACATTTTTTATGAAATTAATTTACTTAGACTGAAAAAGTTGCGATAATATACTTAGAATCAGAATAACAGTCTTAGAATGACGTCAAGTTCAAACTAGCTTGTAATTAAGATTGTTGTAATTATGTGTCTGGCGCCGACAACGAAAACCAGACGGCAGTTCATCTTCCACGAGGTCGTCTCTGAACATTACTTTAGTCTAAGGACAATACATGCATATAGGCTCCATGTAACGGGGTCAAAATTTTGGGGGAGCCTCTCCGGCAAAATTTTGGGGATCTTCCCCCCCCCCAGATCGACCAAAAATACCCTAAATTTTGCAAAATTATCTAAAAATTCGCCAAAAAGTGCCATTTTTTATAAATTTTACCCAAAGTTTGGAAACCCTCCCCCCCCGAACCGTCGATTTTGTGGGGGGTCCCCCATCCCACCCTCATACATGTATGAGGGGAGGGTGGGAAACCCTCAAATTCGAGCGGCCGGGTAAGAGGGTCCGAAAATCTGGTCAATTTTTTGTCCTAATGGCACTCTTTAGAGAAATTTTACAAAATTCTACAAAATTTACGATATTTTTGGTCGATCGAGGGGGTACGGTTCCCAAAATTTGGCTGAAGAGGCCCCCCTAAAATTTGGACTCCGTTACATGTATGCTAAGGACACAGAAGCACAGTTACTTTTATCCATTTACATCCAGCTATCGTGGCGGTTTTGGTTTGGTTTATTTCGAAAATCTACAAAACATTAATCCATACAGGAAATGTTAGTAGTTTCACAAAGAAAACCTAGCTGCAAGGTAGTCGGCGATTAATTAAAACAATTAACTAATGCATTTCAACGGTACAAACCCTTTTTCGCTTTGATGTAATATTTATGTATTATTTGGTAGAAAGCTTTGTGTTGTATTTTCAAATTCTATCTTACACTTTTGATGGTTTCAAAACTACCTTCATATCGAATACAGATATTTGATTCAGTAAAAACGGATCGGATATGCTCCTAAAACAATTATATATAGTAAGCAAACATTACATCATTTTCATTAGCACTACATTCTCTAGACATTTATTTTTCCTCAAATCTACACAAGAGGGGCAGATTAACAGCATGTGCATTTCATGTTTAAGAACATTTATTCGGAGACGTACTTCTGTTCCAATAGCCTCGTTCAATTTCGAGATCACACACCCATAGTCTAAGTCTTACAAGTGTTTCATTTTCAATTTCCGATAAGTATTATAGTTCATACGTAACTACAGCATGGCATGCTATAGGCATTAGGTCATTTTCTAATACATTCAAATTGCTAACATTTTTTTAGTACAAACTATTAACTTTATTTTGTGTCGGTCAGCCATGGCATAGCGTACGGCTATGAGATAACCATAGTTAATAGCCAAACAAACGACTGCATCTCATACATTTAATTGCATTTATTTGTTATGTAACCGTTAGTACATCTACGAACAAGTGTTCATTAACGCCGTTAAATTGTTATATTCGAACCACCGTAACATTAATTATTAAGTACACCGAAAAAATTTAGCTAATGCTAAAAATTTCGCTAATAAATAATTTGTCGACAGTCATGAACATCCGTCGACATGGCATTATATATTCTATTCGTAACTATTACGGGTTGAATACACTATATTTTTTCAGTTTTTTTGTGAAAGGACATAGACCTGAACTACAGTACATTTGGACGTTCGATTGACGTACTGGCTTTAGGCGACTTGGACTTTCGGCTTTAGGCGGTCACTTGTTTACCTTTCTGTCAGAAATGAAACAGCACGAGCCACCCAAAAAGTCCGGCATGTTTCAGTCAATTAAGGTGGACGTAGCAAAGTGATCTTTTCTATGCATTTGCAATCACACCTAGGTCTGGGGGGTTCACCACATCTCCTAACAAAGATAAAGACGAACAACCAGTGTCCATTTTCTAAAGTGCTAAAGTTTCCCTATTTATCTTTATGATACAAAATAACCATGACTAATATTCTTGAAGAACCCACAACACTCAGCGACCAATCATAACTAATGACGAAGTTTTATCCAAAATAGCTAGTCTTGCAGTTGCAAAGACTTCCTCTTGAAGACTCGTTTCTGACGTGAATGTTCAAAAACCATACGTAATTGAAAGTTTGAACGTGAACGATACCTCTTGCCAATCCGGTCATACAATATGTCTTCACTTACTTAAAATGCACTTTTTAACAACTTAAGTAACTAATCACGTCTAGGCTTCAACCAGTCAGGCATACTTAGCAGAAAAGGCCGCTTAGCTTTAGGCTACGAAAACTTAATAGGAGCTGTCCTAATTGAACATTAGAAGATTGACTAGTACCCGAGGGTTTTTTAGATGGCATTAGAATTTGCCTGTCCAGGTTCGCAGAGGAACATCTACTAAGCCTCGCCTAGGTACACCGGTGCTGATGCCATGTCCATAGTTCTTCTAACAGTACCTTATAGGTCATACATTACACCAAGCCATTTTCAATCTACTTTTTTCTCTATGTTCGATCGATGTTAAGTTTATAGATCATACATTACACCAAATCCTTGTCAAACTACTTTTTCTTTCCGTGTTCGATCAGTGTTAAGGTATTTCCACTTGCAGCATTGAAATTTACAAATTCGAAACCGAGTAACTTAAAGCTAGAAAGTTTTCGTACAGGTAGCGAAGAGATATCATATTTAGTTGCAATTTTATAGTGATGTATTGTTTTGTTGTTTCAGTTTCTGCAATATGAATATATGTCAAGTAGCCCTGCTCCATTTTACAGCAGGCAATATAACTGATGCGTCTAATCCCACGGAGATGTTTCGATTCAACGTCAGTGGTATTGTTGGTACTGTGGTTACAACAGCGGGTCTGATAGGCAATTCCATATTGCTGGTTAGCTGGTTTCGAAAAATTCGATACAATAGCGCCGTGCGGACAAATTATTACACCATTGCACTCTTGCTTTGGGATATGGCATTGCTGCTTAATTCTTGGACAATGTTTTCTCTGACGGCACTCTTGATGCGCGGTGTCTTTCCCTTCACGGGACCCTGGGTTAAACCAATGACTCTCATGTATTATACCATTAACGCCACCATGACCGGGTCTATTTGGGTTACTGTGCTCATTACAACCGAGCGCTATATAGCTATCTGCTTTCCTTTACAACACAAACATATGTGCACGCCGTTTCGGAGTAAGATTGCATTAGCTTGCAGTACTCTGGCGTTTCTGTACGCTCTTCCCAGGTACTTTGAAAACGAAATCTTGCTTTGCAACATCCCAGCGTTAAATTTGGAACTGTTGGTTATGATTCACTCGCGTCTTCTGCACAGCACTGCTTATTTCGTGTGGTATCGCTTGGTTGCCAGTTTCCTGCTAGTGACTATCCTCCCCTTTATGGCGCTTCTCTATATGGTCATCTGCATAATGTACTGTTTACGTAAAGCTCGCGTAAAACGGCGTAGTCTTGTGACATGGCGCCGTAAATCTTCGGCGCTGAATAAGCAACAGAAGCGTGCCATGGAATTCATGGCTATGGCATCAAAACGAAAGCACTTTGACATTATGGGACACAGAACTTCTTCCTTGAACTCACTGGTCCAATCCTCACAACTTTATAACGCCCAACGACGTCGTGTACCTCGCTATAGTGAAACTCAGTCTCAGAGAAGCACCACTGCGCGTATGCGCCACGAGAAGTCAGAAATAGCCCTGAATAAGATGCTATTTTTGATTCTGGTTAAATTCATGTTATGCTACACTTTGCCTACACTGAACGATGTTCTGGAAAATGTGCTTGGCTTAGCCTTTGAGCAAATCTCATTTGTCTATTTAGTAGAAATTAGCAACATGCTCGTGATGCTTCACGCTTCAACAAATTTTCTAATTCTCCTCTGCTGCTCCCCCAAACCGTTTAACCGGGCCCGGGCCTCAGCTAGCTCATCCGGGAGTCGACCCTCTACGCCGGTTTCCGACAAGTTGCGCCGAACCAGCTATTTCAGTCGAGCTACCTTATCCGCACCTCCGAGCCCCAAAATCACGCCCAGCCCCAGCGATATGTCCTCGGTTGCCGCCTCAGACTGTAGTCGAAGAAATACCAACACTGCAAGCGCCAACGAGAGACCCACACGAATTGTTGAATAGTTTTGTCTTGCCAGCTTGAAGTTCGATTCATACTATGTTTTCCGGGTGCACAGGGTCTATATTTTGTGTAAGCTGAAAAATGAAAAAATGACGAGCATGCATCTGTTGGCATGAATCGACCTTTCCCGTAACATATGTCGACTGATTCACAACAAAATTCACTATATTTTCATGCTGGACAATGTAAAAAGTACATACATATGATACAATGGAGTTTTGTCATTCTTCTTATAATTTTGCATGACTCCACTTCAATTTTAGTTTGTATACCGCTACTATATTCAGCTTGCAGGAAGTTATTATTATCACAATTAAGTTTTTGACCAACCATCCGCACATATTACATATCTATGCGTAAAAGATAAATTAACCCGTTCATGCCTGCTTCTTTGTCTAGGCAGCCGAAACTCTGCCGCCCTCTGTTTTTGGCTATTGCTTCAGCTACGTCGTTGTAGATATCCCATAACCGCCATTCGATACAGAATTTAATGCTGAACAGACAATCAGTCGATTAAGGGTCTAGGACGCACCGCCGTTTTCGAGATATAAATATATGCACGCGAAGTAGAGAATCTGTGAAAAGTTTGCGCATAGCTCAGGCAACTAATACGTATCATCTATCGCAGCTGTCGCTGTGGCAACTGGCTATAGCAGCTACGTTGCAGGCAAAAAAGTCAGGCAAAATGCAGCTATCGCCAAAATTACAAGTTATATGGGGGTCTCAGTTGCTGATGTACGAAAATGTATCTACTCCTGCGACATCCCTACTAGAAAGCAATTCAAACTGACCGCACTAAAATGTGGAGCGGCTTAGTTGAATCCAGGTTGTTTGAGGACCATCGTCATTGTGACAGTACGGTGATATTCATAAGGCAAAAAATGCTGTCAAGACTCAACGCTACAGTAAATATCAGTACAATATTACCTGTGCAATGGACTAACTAAAAATAACTAAAAGTCTTAAGTTTAAAAACGTATAAACAATTACTGCAAAAAAATTTATTCCAATTGCAAACACAAACGTTAGCTAGAATATAACACACTACAAAATACACCAATATGCAAAAAAATTGTTTCACAAAAAATTGCCAAACTGAAACGGCCAGAATAAAAAATTTCGAACGTTTATGATGAACTGATTACTTTCATTGCTTGAAACGTGGAGGTTTTTGAGCCATGGTTTAGCAATTTCTAATCAGCATCAGACATCATGCGACAGTATAATGCTTCTTTTAGGTACGTCCACAAATAAACATACAACCATACGCATAATAAACTAACTGTATTTTAATATTATATATTTCCAACCTAAGAAATTACAATAGACTACCACAGATACAGACACAAAATACAGGAGAAAAGTACACTCATACTCGTCCTTGTTCACTGTGACTTTCGTTTGGTCCAAAAGCGACTTCAAAAAAACTACCGGGAGATTTCATGAAATTTTGGTTGTGAAATCCGCATGAAATACAAAAGCCAAAACGATTGTGTTAATTCTTCATAGCAGCTGACCAAGTTTTCATCTCTGTCACTGTCTCCCCAAAGGAGAGCACAAACCCAGCTTTAGCTAAATACACACGCTTACGGACAAGTCTAAAGACAGACTAAACTCAGATATACTAAAGTCTGACCAGAAAATGCTGGACCCTGAGACAAAAAAGGAACACGCGATTTCATCACGAAAACAACGAATTGCAAGCATGAAGAGTACAGCAAATAGTCACAAAAATCACGCCACCTGCTTCGTCTCAGGGTTCAATAATAAATTCTGGTCAGACTTTAGGCATACTTTCGAGCCACCATAGCATAATTGACACTAGTGTCTGGCCACCACGACCACTGGTTACGCAGGGGGTTATAGAACATGCCATGGGTCAGAGTCACCGCCCAATTATTGGGCTGCTCCTCAATCATGAGTTTCAAATCGCCGGGCGGGATGAATTTGTGCCAATCGTGGGTTCCCTTGGGCACCAGACCCAGCAGATTTTCCGCAGCCCAGATCCCCAGGGCCCGGGCGAGCCAGGTGCGGTTGAGCGTGGTTATGATCAGCCAGCCTCCGGGCCTTACCAGCTGGCAGCAGATCTGGACGAATTGTCTGGCGTCCCAGACGTGCTCGATGATCTCGGAGGCGACCACGGCCTCGAATTGCTCGCCCAGATCCACCAGCTGCTCCACCGGGAGAGACACATAATGCGGATTGCTCTGAAAGATAGAGACTCGTTGGTAATAATCATAGCAAGATAAAGTTTGCAAATTATATC
Organism: Trissonchulus sp. WLG1_4; assembly: GCA_030248245.1. NCBI lineage: Eukaryota > Metazoa > Nematoda > Enoplea > Enoplida > Ironidae > Trissonchulus > Trissonchulus sp. WLG1_4. Next base: position 17,351 of record JASANF010007435.1, read on the forward strand.
ATCAGCTCAAGTATCACAACTATCATTCTAATCTCACCCTATACTAATTTTCAAACCCAATAACCCTACTCTTTGACCTTGACTTTTAGTACCCTTAGTACAGTAGATTAGCAGGCCGATATAAATTCATACATGTAACGGGGTCAAAATTTTGGGGGGCCTCTCCGGCTCTCCGGCCAAATTTTGGGGGCCCTCCCCCCCTGATCGACCAAAAATACCCTACATTTTGCAAAATTTTATAAGTTTCCCAAAAAAGTGCCATTTTTACTAAATTTCGCCCGAATATGGGGACCTTCCCCCCGGCTCCTTGATTTGGGGTGGTCCCCCCCATCCCCCACCCCCCTCATACATGTATGGATATAATAGGAATCTGGCAAAAATTTACCGACACCAAAAATAGACACTATAAATTTGGCGAAAGATATGAGCCTAAATGCATCTCTAGAGCAGGGTTTTTTTTTCAAAATCGGATTTCATCATTCTGGCGTCATTTTTAAATTCCTGTCGTCATTTTTATTTTTCGTTCGTCAAAATTAAATTATGGCTTTACAGTACCATTGCGCTGCAGCAATATTGCTAGTTAGCGTTATCTTACAGTGGTATACCGAGAGAAAATTTTCGACCAAAAATTTAAAAAATCAGCATTTTTTTATGAAATTTAAGCGGTTTTTTACCTAATTTTGGCCAAAATTTGTTAAAATCTTTGTTTTTTGGCCAAGAAAAGATGTAAATTACTAACTTGCTATTTTTTGACGGGGGGGGGGGGGTAGACCGATAGGAGGGAAGGGTCCCACCAGGGGGAGGGGGAAGGGTATATACCCATTACCCAAAGGTTTTGTGCTTTTTGTTGTACATGTATTCTTGTACGTACATGTAATCTCAGTCTGGTGGGGGGCTTGTCCCGGATTTTTCCATATTTTAGGGGGTCTTGTCCGACATTGGGAACTTGAACTCATAACGGCCTAAATTGGGGATTTTTTGCAAAATTTGTATATTTTTCGCAATTTTTTAGCTTTTTGCACAATTTTTAAAGCAATCTGGTGCAAATTTCAAGTTTTCAGTCACCTTTTTTTAACTTTGAGGAGGGTTTGCTGCTTTGCTTGTCCAAATCTGGGGGGAGCTTGCCTCCCAGACCTTCCTTGTCCGTCTATGTGCCGAAGATTTCGGGCAATTTAAAGTAAAAAGAATTCAGAGAGGGCATGACCTTTCGATTTTTTGTAATAATAAAGGGAAACCCGCGGATAGATTACTATCCTTAGGTGTGTTCGCACTCGGATGCCGTGCTCATCTCCGTTACAAAGCCTATAGGGGTCTACGAAGCGCCAGGTCCCTATAGAGGTCCGTGTGGGGCACTATGCTGTGAGGGGCTGCCCGCTTCGCGTTACTTTGTAATAATGCTTTAAATGCACTTTTTGGCAATTTAACCTTGCAGAGTTATTTTTCAGGAAGGTTTGGCAAAGTGCCTGGGATTGGTATTGTATGTACAAGCTCCCACGGCGAAGCCGAAACTGTTTTGATTTATTCCGAAACATTTGACGAATTGAACTGTTCTCACCGAACGTGATCTGTGAGTTTATAGTACAGATACTAAAAAATTGAACAAGAAAAACATATAATACTTGGCTGTATGACTGTGTTACGGGAAACATATGTAATTGCAGATGTGTGTAAATGTAGTCATAAGGAAATTTTTTGCGTTTAATGGCAAAAAACGGTCAATTATTAGGGACGCATAGGAAAATTTTTTTAATTTTGGACATAATTTGGTGAATTTGGAGAGTTACAAAAAATTGTCTTTAATTTATTTTTTATCGGTATTTATCATTTATCTACCGATTAGCAAATTGGCTAAAACGACCAAAAAAGTTTTAGCAGACTCTCAAAAATTTTCGCCAATGCTAACGTTTTGGCCCAAAAACCCCAGAATTTAACTCAAAAATTTGCCGATAACAGCGCATATTGTGCGAACATTAAACTTGGCCGACCGAAAACATCAGAGCTAAAGTTTGAGCTCATAATACCCAGAACAGTAAGCCACAAGAATGCAGGGATCCAAGAGCGACAACCCTCAAAAACATTACTTTTTAGTCCACTCTTGATCAAATGAAGACGTATCAGAAATTTTTTCGAGCCGAGAAATTATATAAATGCAAATCACTTCAGAAGCAGAACGTCACATGAGATAGTGCACTAGATAGGTATGTAATATGTATATAAATGTACTCGTGAACACATGCTGAGGCTTTAGTTTAATGAAAGTTAATAACAAAGACGAGTAAGCTACTAAGTTGCAGGGGTATGGGGGCGGCAGCCCCCTGAAAAAATTGGAGATTTTTTCAATTTTCAGGGCGAATTTGGTCAAATCAGCGTCAATATTTGCTCAAAACCTTTCGTCAAAGCTTCGTCATTTTTATTTTCTGAACGTCATTTTTAAGTTTCATTTCTGCAAATGACGCCATTTTTGACTAAAAAAACCCTGCTCTAGAGTGTGCGAAACATCTACACGAATACAAGTTTCAACATGCATACTACTACTTTAAATCAAACAAGTTTTATAACCGTTTAAAAAATATCTGCCAAAACTAACTGAGCTAAGTTCTGGATCCAGATCTCGGTGAGTCTGAGCTATCTCAATCATCGCTTTGGCGGCATCAGCTCCGGTGACTTGGGCGCCCAGTCTGGCCAGAGGTTCAGTAAGGATGCCAACGCCGCAGCCCGCGTCCAAAATGCCACAACCGGCCAACGATTTCGGCCGGCCAATTAGTGTCGGCTTGAGGGTGCGTACGACTAGGGGCACTCGTAGGGAGTTTAGCGAGTGCAGGGCCCGCATTGGACCGAATTCATCCCACCACTGCTGGGAGCTAAATTGTTCAAAGGTCCTAATCTCGGCCGGATCAACAGTGGTGGCCAGGGGACGATAATTTGGGCCAAACGGAATCGGGCCAGAAAGTTTCGGCCAACACGAGTTCATACTAAATCTACAGCTAACCAAAGGCTGACGAAAACTTCTACTCAAAACAGCAAGCATTGTAATCAATCAATCAAAAATTAACAATTCACCAATTATATAGATATTCAAAACCGACGTCAAAAACAGATTGTTCAATTATTTTTGCCTGCGAAAAATTTGGACAAGAAATCCTTGGGCTTGGGCTGCAAGGACTCGCCGAACAGGACACTGTACAGATGACAAGACTGGTTGTAGTTGAGCTTGGTGTTGTACAACTCGGTCTCGGCCTTGTGGCACAGCAGGTCGATCACTCGTGGGTCCTGCACGTGTCGGTTCTTGACGAACTGCTCCTTAATGGCCAAACGGAGACGCAGGGCGGGCATGTTGTACCAGCGATAGAAGTGGATCATTTCCGGAACATAGCGCATCCTAAAAAACAATTATAAAACTAACATATTATTATTTTGCTCACTATTAGAAAAGTAGGATATTTTCTCAAATTATTTAGGACGGAATCACTAGGTCCTCCGTCGTCCAGGTTTATTATTATGATTGTCGCTCTTATCTGTTTTCTATGCGTACGGCCTTTGATTTATTCTTTTTTCGGGCATGTATATGCTATCAAGAGTACATAATGAGTCCTATTATGTACTCTTGATGCTATTCATATAATCGTTGTTTTGTGTGTATATATACTTTCTTGGTTTATTGATTTGTGTTTATCAAAATATATTTTTCTTTGTTGCCTAATATGTATATATCTTGGAAATAAACTTTGCTTTGTCATGCTATACGCTATATATTTGATAAGATAAAAACGCTAATGGATGACTCATACTTATAGGTATTAACTTATCACCAATGAACACTGTTCCAATGATTGAATTCCCCGTGTAAACGGGGCTGCAAATATAGAGATTAATCTCATAAGCGCTCTTCTGCACGGAAATCTTTAGTAAAAGGCGAAAGATTTATGCGTTATGCAGAAGAACCAGAGCACTCAACACACACAGCTGAGACTTTTTATACAACTAATGAAACATCAGTCGAACTGGTTTCGTCTTTTCAATACGTTTTCCATATTTAGTTAATTTCTGATATTGGAAATGGCTAAATGGCTGAACATGCTCATAACTTCTTCGGCTTTAATCATATTTACTCATTACGTTAATTGAATTGTTGATTTCTAGACAAAGCTAGTTAAAAAATAAATTCCGACAAAGATCTCAGCAACACTTTGTTTACTAAATGTCAGCCCATAAGCCCGTCTAGACTTGTACGTCACTTTTGATAGCACAGTGGATATAGCCTTCAAGGAATTTTTCAAAAATAAAAACACTTTTCTTCGGATGTAAAAATCTGTTAAGGTGTTTTTAAAAAGTCCTATTATTGTCATTATCAGAATTAAGGATTACGTGAGGATCAACACTTTGTTTTCAAAAAATAGACAAAGCAAAATCTTTACTTTTTAAAAGTACACAACCTGGGGACGATCTCAAAGAAATATTCCATTTAACGGTGGAAATCATTTAGGGAGCAGTGGGAACAGTATTAAGCAAAAATTTATAAAATTGTAGAGTTTTCTAAGGTCAATTAGTTTAGTATAATTACCATAGTACCCAGTATGACCACTGCAGTTTATAGACATCAGAAAAATTTGGGAGAAGTTCCCCACAGAGATTTCTCAAAGCTCTCTCCAGAGTGATGTTTCGGCCGTCACCTCCCCTCACTTCTTGATCTGTCACATTACCTAGCTACCAAACCATGGTAATTTCCCGGGGCCGTCAAGTATACACACGGTTTACCGAAGCCACGGCGTGGGTCTATGCTTTTTCTCCTACGTATGGCTTTTGGTGGAACGTAATCCCTAGCTGATACAGGTGTATGTATGTGTGTCAGTAAGCCAGCATAAGAGTCGATGCATACTTACAGCCTTATGTCCGTTCACTAACCATTTTTTGTAGATGGCCCTGACCCTGTGGCGGGCGTGTTCCTGGTCGGGCGAGAGGATGGGCTTGACCTGACGACTGAGCTGCTGGCTGACCACTCGACCGCCCTGCCGCACTACGCCATGACTGGCCATGCGCAAATCACTGAAACACACACACACATACACATGATCATACATGTACGAGGAGGGGGGATGGGGGGGACCCCCCCCCCCCAAAAAAAAAAAAATCGAGGATCCGAGGGGGATGGTCCCCAAAATTTGGGCAAAATTTTGAAAAAATGTCATTTTTTTGCGAAATTTTTAGAAAATTTTGCAAAATTTAAGGTATTTTTGGTCGATCTGGCGGGAGGGTCCCCAAAATTTGGCCGGAGAGGCCCCCCCAAAACTTTGACCCCGTTACATGTATGCACATGATCATACATGGACATGAGTAAAACTTTCACCCAGACTCGACCAAAAATACCCAATATTTTTTAAATAGCCTATAGATGTGCCATTTTCAGTCCCTTTTTTGCCCCGAGTTTCATGGCCACCCTTTTTTGGGGGATCCCTCTATACCCAGTACCACCTCTTACATATGCAGAGCACTATTCGCCTTCTTTATACCAGCAGTGTCGGGTTACTTATTCTTTCGTAGAAGATGGGTAGCATATACGAAATCATGCTAGTAAAAACTCACGTTTTCAGAATTAATGATGTCCAAAAAACTATCAAACTATTCCAAAAGATGCACAGGAATAGAAAAACATTTATTATTAACGTATAAATTCGAAGATATTTTATACTATCATCTGAATTAATTCCAAAATCCATTTCCTTAGTCTAGTCGACAGGATTTCCAATTCCTGGCCTGACAATAAACACACATCACGTCTTCCTGACAAATTAATGATCACAGTACTATATAGTCAAAAAACACAACAAACAAAACAAATCGAGTAACAACAAAAAACAAAGTAGTTTAAAGGTTTTATTTTTTAAAAACAGTTAGACTGTACATCTGACAAAATAGACAACTAGACACGTTATAGAAACAATATCAGCGAATGCCTGAAATCGGTATTTTGTTTGAAAACAATTACAAGGTCTATACAAGGTGAACGAAAGCAAGTTAGTTCACACAAAAACTTCTCTAAACATACAAAAGTTAACAGACAAACTCACATTTAGAGTTTTTAACTGAAGTTGCACGTTAGCAACATTTATATTAGCAGCATTTATTTGTTATTATTATTATTTTACAAATTATAAATTTTAGCATTATTTTACAACATCTTTGGGCTTAAAATGTATATATATTCTTCAGGTCTACTATCAGAATTAAATAACTGATTATTTACACCACTTTTCAACCTTGCAGCTCAAATTATCAGCAAACTTACAGACAACGGCAGAACTTTCGTGTACCCGCTCTAAAAAGTCACCAAAAATTGCTGAATGCAATTTTGATACGGCTCGCGTGATTTTCACCTTACAGCTGTTCAACCGACTGATGAAACCTTTCGAACTAATAACTGTCACACATTTGGCCTAATCTCAAGGTCAGCCATTTCGGGTGGTCAGACTTTAGTTCACTTGGAGCAATATTATTCTAAACCAGACTTCAATAACCTCAACATTAGTGCCTCCTCCCCTCAAAGCAAATGACTATTCACACTGAGAGGAGGGGGTTAAGGTATGGACCCCCAAAAAATCGAAGGACCCGAAAATTCTAGTAAAAAGTATAAAAATGGCATTTTTAAAAAATCGGCAATATTAAGAGTATGTTCAGAAGGCCCCCTCCTCCACATGTTGACCCCGTTACATATATGTTCCCCCATAAACAATAATAAGAATAGAGGAAGACACACGTGAGTCAGGTTGCCCTCCCCCCAAAAAAATCGAAGGTTGAAGGGACAAGGGTCCAGAAAATGTGGGCAAAAGTGTGTTTAGGGGGCGCTCCTTCCCAAAATGTTGACCCCATTACATGCATGCCCCCCGCCCCCGTCAACAATAATGAGAAGAGAAGAGAATAGAAGATGACACCAAGCGTACACAATAGTCTCCTATTATGTACTCTTGATGAGCCTAATGAGTCCTAGCCAAGTCTTCCAGCATCTTGACGACGTCGTCTACGCTGGCCTCCCTCTTGGCGCCGGCACCGTCGTCCATCTGCAGCCCGGCGACCACCTCGCCCATCACGCTGCGACTGAGGTCCAGGAAGGACTCCACCAGGTCTCCGTCCACGAAGCCCGCCGGCGCCTCCGTCACCCGCTCTGTGTGGAACGAGCGCCACTCCTCGTGTGAGATCTTGCCCACCGAACGCACGTAGCGCAGCACGCGAGATTGCAACTCCTAAAAGACACATCACAAAATCCGATTGGTTCATCTGTGCTCTATTTTGATTGGCTGAATTCTGATTGGTTCATCTGGGCCCGATTTATCGAAGCAAAATGTTCGTCGTTGAAAATGTTCGTCGTTGAAAATTTTGGATTGATCGAAACATTTTCAACGACGAACATAACACGTAATTATAGGACTTCGTCGTTGAAAAACAAATGTTCGTCGTTGAAAATGCTCGTCGTTGAAAAAACAAATGTTCGTCGTTGAAAAACAATTAATGTTCGTCGTTGAAAAACAAATGTTCGTCGTTGAAAAATTTTCAACGGTGAACATTTCAACGGATTCTACTCTTCTTCTCTTAAATTTTTTCAGGGCTTTTTCTTTTATAAATAAAACCCTCTCTAAATTGAACAATTTCAACGAGACTTTGTTTTTGAAATGTTCGTCGTTGAAAAATTTTTCAACGACGAACAATTTCAACGACGAACATTTGTTTTTCAACGACGAACATTTGCTTTTTCAACGACGAACATTTTCAACGACGAACATGTTGTTTCGATAAATCGGGCCCAGTGCTCTATTTTGATTGGCTGAATTCTGATTGGTTCATCTATGATCAGTTTTGATTGGCTTATATTTCATTTGTATCGATCGGGAATAATAAAGCGCATGATCAGCGTTTCGTTCAATTATTTCGTCATTATTGCGGCTGAGTGACTAGTCTGCGCGGGGAGAATCTGAATCTCACACCCCCGGGAATGTTTTGGAAGCAGCTCATGACGGCAAACTCGTTCACTCACAAGATAAAAATGATGGCTCACGAAGCGCAACAGCTGCTTCGCATCCCCCCTCCCCGCTGGCTAACCCCCCCCCCCAGAATTGGCTAGCTGGCCACGTATACTGACTGCCATATTGCCATACCATGAGGAATTTGAAGTATTCCTCCTGCAGGTTCATGACTAGGCCGATGGCGCCCTGGACGGAGCCGAAGAGGATGGAGCCGGAGACCGGGGGCCCGCCCTCGTTGCTCAGCTGCATCACCAGCGACCCGTGACGGAACACGTTGATCATCTCGCCCGTGTGGAACGCACCGCACTTCTGAAATCACTGAATCAGGGTCAGGTAGGCCAGAAATTTTGGAAAAAATAAATTCATCCAAATCCAGAGCGCTATTTCAGCTTAAGTTAGCCTGCCACACTGCTATGCCGGCCTATTATTTGGTCGATCGGTGGTCACAAACACTATGGGCAGGAAGATGGGAAAGTGGTGCCCCACATTTGGGTCAAGCCACACAATGTAACACGGGGGTCCAAAAATCGAAGGTCTGAGGGGAAGGGTCTCCAAAATGTCAACAAAAGTGGGGTAAGTAAAATGACGCTTTTTCGAAAATTTAGCAAAATTATTTAGGGTTTTTTCGATCGATCAGGGGAGGGTTTCAAAATTATGCCAGAGAGGTCACTCCAAAAATTTGACCTAATTACATGATGTATGGAATGGTGAAGGAAGCGTCCTGAAATTCAATCGTATACCCTCTACCCCGCCAAAAGCTAGGCCATAGAGACTTCCGACCTTCTGAGCTCACCAAAAGTAACACTAGAGTCAAACTAGAGTCAAGAGTAACTTAAGAGTCCCTTTTGTTCGGATTATTGAATCACTGACGAATCACGAAAAAGATCCGCAACCCTCCCCAAGCACTTCACAGTGCCTCCCCTTTAGCTACGTACCTGGAGTTTCTGCCTATCTTCCTCCGTCGTGGCGGCGCTGTCCTTTTGGCACGTGAAAATGTTGAAGGAATTCTCTGCGCCCAAAAACGTGTCATCGTCGATTATCTCAACGGCAGTCATCCAATTTGGATAGTAGTCCCTGAAAAACACAACAAAAGGGCCGCATTTATACAGTCTCTATTATTTGCAATCAGCTATTTTTAAACACAGGTTTAACTTTTGGTCTAATTCAGCAGATCTTGCCAAGCTTATTTGGCGACAGGTGACACGACATATCTACGGCAGGCAAGCTGAGGATTTAAACTAACAGGGAATGTCTCAAGCTCCGACTTAAAAGGATAGGCATACGCCACGGGTTGACTGGCTAATTCGTACGGTCAATCTATTCATACTTAGTAAACTTAAAATAAATTAATATGCTTACAATTGCATTCTTGTGCACAATCCAGAATGTACTATCAAGAGTACATAATAGGGCATAGTAGTCTTAGCAGAATCATTATGCACTCTTGGGAATATTATGTATTCATCTAGCGACACATGTCGCCGATTACAGCTATAAATATACGTACCTAGCAATTTCCTCAAATACACTCTCGACAGGCTTGTAGGCGAGCAGCGACATGGATCGCATCAGGTCTCCGGTGAGGATGAAGTCCCCCTTGACCTTGGCATAGAGGGCCATGACGAAGTTGAAGTGACTGCACTCCAGACGCAACTCCTTCTCCGGCGTCCACTCGAACAGACGCACCGAGCTGTTCACCGCTGCCAACAGCTTCCCGTTGAACTCCACCAGGCTGAATGGGGCGCCCTACAACAAAAACACTTTTTCATTGAATGAATGAATGGTTAATCCGCCCCCCCCTTACACGCATTCAAATACATACAACTATATCTGTAGCGTTCAGAAGGCCACCATACCTGTACATGGAATCTCGGTCTGCAGGGGGTTTGTCCCGCATTTTTAAATTTTACGAGGGATTGTCCCGACGTTTGGGCGCTTGAACAGACAAAAATATAAAAAATTCCAATTTTTGCTTAAAAAGAAAAATTTTCATAATTGGGATATTTTTAGTTTTTTGGTCATTTTTTGAAGCAAGGGGGGCTTGTCCCGATTCTAGCAAGCATATTTTGTGCTTCTATTTCAATATGCCAACTTTTCCTTCTATCTATTCCCAGCTGCTAGAATTCCTAAGAACGGAACCCCAAGAACATAATAGCGTCACCTTAATCTCTCGCTCAGAGATCTGCTGCAGCTTTCCATCGCCGTACTGGAACACAATCAGCCGTCCCACTTTGGCCTCAGACTCCTCGGCATAGACCATGGCCGTGCCCACGATGTAATAGTTGGTCGGGTCGTCGCCTGAAAACACAACGCCATAACCCTTCACCGTGATAATCAAATCAGAAACATTTATGCAAATAATTTTTATCAAGTGCAGCGACCATACATTCGCGTGGGCATACATGTAACGGGTTCAAAATTTGGGGGGGGGGGCTCTCCGGCCAAATTTTGGGGACCCTCCCCCATGATCGCCCATAAAAACTTCATATTTTGCAAAATTTTGTAAAATCACATTAATGGGCGTGGGAGGGTCTATACCACCCTCCCAGATGGCAAGCTCACCCACCCTAGCATGTTTTGGAAGGTAGCACGCGAGGGCAAAATCAGTGGTTCACAACGCAAAAATGGTGTATGAAGAGAAGGACACAAAAGTTGCTCCGCACCCCCCCCCCCTAGAATTTGCTACCTCTGTGACTAGTCTAAACTCGTTACTCCTTGCAAAAACAAGCTACTTTACACAAGAATTGTGTCTTCTGTAAAAACAGATCGCCGGAATGTCTGAAATTTCTAAATATCGCCAACGTTTCTTTTGGAATTTCGCTAACAATAGTAGTTGTCCCAAACTATGGAGTTGCTTTTCACGCTGAAATGCATATTATATGCAGTCTTTGATCATCAAACCTGTCTTATAATAATAATAATATTATTGTAAAAACTGTAAGTGCAAAATCTGGTGATTCGTAACATTATTTATACGATTTATAAATTAATAATTTATTGATATTTGAATTTGACGATAGGCGTACCCAGTTTGCAGCTGACCAGACTGCACACGTGCTCGTTGTGTCCAAACTGGTGGGCGTGGACGACCTCGAAGGTGTTCTGGTCCAGAATGAGCAGGTTGTGGATCTCCAGCTCATCTCCCTCGGCGCCCTGGGGACTGGCCTGGGTCCCGCCCGCCCGCTGCAGGGGACTGCTATAGCTCACCACCTGCGCCAGCGTGGAGGCCGAGGGGCGCACTGGGGCACAGCTGCCCGTACTGTCCACCACCTACAACACATACATCACACATACAAGGGAGTATATTCGATTCCCGATTCCCTATATATTACCATCGATGCACAAATCGGAACTGAGTCATGTTGCTTTTTCTCCTGAAATAGCTTATATGGTTTTATCTAAACAAAAGGGTACGTTTGTACAAGGACCAGATAAAATACCAGGCATTTTCCTCAAAAAATTTGCTCTAGGGCTTGCGCTCCCGCTGGCACTCATTGTTGATGCATCTTTTATATATGGAGTCCTTCCAAAGGAATGGCGTGGTGCTGATGTGGTTCCGACTTATAGAAATAAAGGGAAACGTAGCTAATTGTTAAACTATAGAGATGTTTCGCTTACTTGTGTAGCCTGCAAAATACTGGAAAGTATTATAAATAAGGATCTAGTACCTTTCTGTCTTCAGAATAATCTTTTCTCTAAAGATCAGTTCGGCTTTCTTAAAAACAGATCAACTACAACGCAACTCTTAGCCACTCTAAATGACATAACTTATGCGATTGATCGAAAACTTCATGTTGATGTAATCTACCTGGATATTGACAAGGCCTTCAACAGAGTACCGCATGAGAAATTGTTGTTAAAGTTGGCGTTTTATGGCATAAGAAACCCTTTGTTATCTTGGCTTAGAGCTTTTATTCAAAATCGACGCCAAAGAGTGAAAATTAATGATTGTTTTTCAGACTGGAAATTGTTGCGAAGTGGGGTTACGCAGGGATCTGTCTTAGGGCCGACACTGTTTCTTTTATACATTAACGATATTGCTGAGACAGTTAAATACTCGAAATTGAAATTTTTGCTGATGATTGTAAATTGTATTTTGCTTTTCCAAAAAACGGAGATTGGAATCGTTTGCAATCTGATTTAGACAGCATATCCGAGTGGTTAATTACTAATGAATTGAGCGTAGCAGTTCATAAATGTGCTGTGATGCATTTAGGTTACGGAAATCCGGCGGCGAATTATTTTTTAATGAACACTGCGTTATCAAAGGTCTCCTTGGTTAGAGATTTAGGTATTACTTTGACCAATACGCTTAAACCTGCTCAACATGGTTCAGTTATTGTTAAACAGTTTTTTTAGCCTCGAATTGCTTATTGAGGTGTTTATGCGTTGACGATCCTAAAATTTAGGGTTAGACCGAGCCGGGAATTTCGGTGCCGAGTCGAGCCGAGCCGAGCCGGCCGGCTCGGCATGCCGAGCCGAGCCGAGCCGAGCCGGCCGGCTCGGCATGCCGGGCCGAGCCGAGCCGAGCCGGCCGGCTATGGTTAATTTTGGGTTTTATCAAAATTTAATCGTGCGCTCCGGGAATCAATGTTTTGGGGCACAACTTTTTTTAAGTGACAAATTTGGACTTATGTCAAGAAACAAAAAAGGATTAGAGCTTTTATTTGATATTTATTTGATATTTGATACTCATGCAGTTGGAGGGGACGGGGTAAGCTCCTTCCTAAATTCAGAGACAGGCGTGGGATTCGGGCCGCCAGTGGTGAAAACGCGAAGAGAATTAAGCCACAGATAGCAGGGGTCTGGGGGCTGCAGCCCCCAGGAAAAAAATGGAGATTTTTGGACATAATTTAGTCAACTGGAGACAGTTGAAACTTTTCTTGTCAACTGACAAGAAAAGTAAAACAAAAGATGGGAACATCATATCAGACAGTATTGATACCATACTATAACAAGTAGTCTCTTTACTAAACAACTAGTATGGTATCAGATCACTATAAATCGACAGTTATGATAAGTTATGCTACATTTGTATCATTCTCCCCCTTTTCCAAAATAGGGCAGGTGATGGAATTTGCCTGTGCATGGGTTGAGCATGTCGAATATGGGGGTAGCGTCTGTGTTGAGCGTTGTTTATAGCTCAACAGGCTTAGTTGGATTTGATACCAGATGAATTGATTGGTGAACTATTTCAGGATGTTTTTAAATGTGAAAGCTTGTTTTTAGCGAAATCAGATTTTAAACAGGTATGTTCCATGAGCGACCAGTACATACAAACGTCACATGGCCCTTCCAATAAACTGCTGACTTTTTTCTTAGTTTAAAAATAAATAGAAGTGCATATCTGCAGTTTTCAGAGTGTTCTTATTAATTATATACTGGGCTGAGCTCAGCTAGTAATTCAGTGATATATTGCACTCCTGAGTATTGACGCGGCGTAACATGTGAGGGCCAGAGCAAGCCAGAACCAGTAATGGGTTACCACACTTTTTAAGTGGCAACGAGTTCAGCTGCATCCAGCGTTGTATTCGAAACAAAAAGGTAGCAAACCAGCCAACCTAACGAATCATCTGTAGTACAACCACCACTACAGAAATTGAATACAGTTTTACGCAATGTTTACTGGCAGCCAAATGCTCAGAATTCGTTATATCACTGCAATATTAAGACTGATAGCCACGTCGTGAGTTTTCGTTCAAATAATTGGCAAGAAATCAGCGTTTTCTTGTTACCATTCTTTCTGGATCAACTGGCAGCAAAACCCAAGAATCTGTGAATCGACGCAATCAAGGTTCGAATCTTTCGAAAGGGGCGTAAGGCTCCAGAAACAGAATGCCATACGTGTTTATGACGAACTCTGGATCACGGCACCAAAATGATACCATACTATAACAAGTAGTCTCTTTACTAAACAACTAGTATGGTATCAGATCACTATAAATCGACAGTTATGATAAGTTATGCTACATTTGTATCATTCTCCCCCTTTTCCAAATTAAGTATTGAGTTTTACTCGTTGCGTTGTGGGTTATTCACACTCGTCATGGCATTTTATGGGCCCTGATTTACATTGTAGCTGAAATAATAATTCTGCTTTTCTTGCTCGCTTGGATACCAAAAAAGATCAGTCGACTTATTCACGGAGAGCAGGACGATCAACATCATGTCTATATTCCGGTAAGCCAACGAGAAACCGGTGTTGGGCCACACGGCACAACCGGTGCACCGGATACCGACTATTCCAGAACCACAACTGATGCTGACCAAAAACGGGTTCCGGTTCAGGTTCGCAGATCTGGTTCCAGGACTTCGAGTGGCAGCGGGTCGTATTACGGAGGGAAAGGAGCACCGGGAGGAACCGGAACCGGGCAACCTGTGGGCGGGTGGACACCGGTCAGCGGACCCACACCGGTGGGAGGCACCGGGCAAAGCCAACCTGTCACTCACAGCTCAGCCAGACCGTATGGGGCCAACAGTTATACCAGTAAAGTCGGCACCCCCTAGGCCGAGAGAATGGAAATTTTTTCCCCCTACGACCCCCTACACCGGTCCGGTCCCGATCCGTACCGGTATTTTGGGGACGAAATTTTGTCCGCTTCCGTGGACCAGCCGCCGGGAACACCGATTGTGATCGAGCACCAGTACAGCCGGGATTGCATTTTTACGGGTTATGGGGGCGGCACCGAAGGGAGTCCGGAACCACCCGGCCAGGTGCGGAACCGGAGACAACGAGAAAATGAACCGGTTGGAGGCGGCAGACAGCCTAAGTCGACAGTGATCGAAAGATACACTGATAGATCTGTAATTCAGCGTTATAAAGCTGGCCAAGAATCGAAAGCAGAAGCGAAGAATATACTTGACAAACTACAAGCGAAAACAAAAAATGAAGAAAAGTACCATCGCCAAGCTTCACCCCAAAAAATACGTGATACGTCACCTGTTTTTTGGCCACGACAGCGTTGTCCGGCGGAGGGACGCAGACCGGGTGGCACCGACACTAGCACTACTTCCGGCAGCAAACTTTTTGTGCCGTGCAAAATGCAGGGTGACATTGCAGAAGAGTCACCGAATCTGACCCCAACGTCTGAGTGCACTGCGGATACATTCAAGGCGCAGCTCGCTGTAAAGCATTTGAAGTCTTCGGCCCAAACTCCGAGGCAAAAAAACTACGCCATGGTTTTGGAGAAATACTTAACTCACAGCCAAAAACACCGCAACTCTCGCTATTTGGAAATCCTTAAACGGATGAAGACAAAGAATCATTGTGCAGCAAAATCAGACAAAATAGCTGCTATTCACGACAAGCCGAAAACGTTCGACCATTTATGCCACAAATATGATTCAGACTTTCTTTCCCCCACTTCAGCAATATCTGACAGTCAACTTTCGCCTCAGGCGACTCGATTTTCAGACATGAGCCTTGGAGAAGCATCTAAATTTGTGGCCAAAAAATTACAGAATTCTACAAAATCATTGAAAGAATTGACAAGTCGATATCTCAAAACCATTCGAATGCATCCGGTAGAAGCCAATGAGAAACCGAGAAATCGAAAAACAAATTTGAAATCTCCCAGAACTCTTGAGCGTGAAATTTATTGTCTGCAGAAACTAGCCAATGCATACGGAAGTGGTGTTTGAACATTAGAAGACACTTTTATTTTTTGTGCTTTCGTGAATCAGACTCAAAGGTGGCTTCAGTCTCAACATTCCAGTGGTATAACGATTCCTGCGTTCTTGACTGCCCAATAAAAATGCGTTAAATTGTATTACGGATCAAAATCCTGTAGTGACAGCTGATTACTGCAGATGACTGGCTTGTTTGGGTGGCTGGTTTGTAACCATTTTGTTTCGAATACAACGCTGGACGCAGCTGAACTCGTTACCACTTAGAAAAGTGTGGTGACCCATTATTGGTTCTGGCTTGCTCTGGCCCTCGCATGTTTTCACCGCGTCAAGACTCAGGAGTACAAGATATTGCTGGATTGCTAGCTGATTTTAGCCCCTTAAACTATGTGAACATTCTCAAAAACTGCCGATCTGAACTATCGATGTTTGAACAATGAACCTGTCGAATCGAACTTCAAGAAAAACAAGGGGGAAAGTGTTACATCAGTAGTAAATGGGAATCGTACTTGTACTTCACACTAATACTATAATTATCATTACTAATAAACTACTAACTGACTACTATGGTATCAGTATATATAGTACACAAGCAAGTTCAGCAGAATGTACTCTTGCAGACATGCATTGATTTTAATAAAAGATAATATCAACGAATAGGAAGCCACAAAGTTGCAGGAGTCTGGGGGCGGCAGCCCCCAGGAAAAAATGAGAATTTTTTGAATTTCAGGCCAAATTTGGTCAATTGGAGACCTATCAGAAATTTTTTTCGGCCGGCGATAAAAACCAAAGGGGGGACCCTTGTAGACATTTTCTTCAGGTTCGACCAAAAGAAGAGGGGTAGCGACCCACGCGACCCCCCGCCCCCGACTACGCCCTTCGCAGTGCAGGACCTACCACGGGAGGGGGGTACCCTAAATGTTTGCTACTTTTGGTGGCAAACTGGAAATTGTGCGAAAATTCAATAAAAATTGATCCATTTTCATATCGATAGCTACACAGTGACGTCAACAAATGGATGAAACTTACAGGAAAACCAATAAATCTGAATCTTCTGTAGAATTAGCCAGTAACATTTTTTCAAATAAAATTTAGAGTCTCTGAATTCTGGGTGAAATCATCTGAACTATGCCTGAATTATTCTGAAAATTCTCTGAAATTCCTCTGAAAGTCTGTAAAATGCTGGAATTTGTAAAAAACATCTGAAAATGTGTAATTGAAAGAATTTTACAGAAAATTCAGATTCCTGTGAAGGACCAGATTTATTTTGACGTCCATTCTCGCCACGAAGCCGGCTTTTAACAACAATATTACTATAATGTTAAATTTTTTCAATTTTACTATATCTGAAGAACTATGGAATATATATTGCTTAATGCTTATATATCTTCCCACCGTTTTGCAGCTATTTTGTGCAACGGGCGCCAGAGTGAAAAATTGAAAAATTTACTAAGCTTTTGGATATTGCAATGCGGACAGCAAATTTATTAAAAATGTCGTTTTTGCAATGATATAAATGTAACACAAAACAGTATATCAGGCAAACAAATTGCGCCGAATACACACATATTCTTACATGAAGTATGTAATTCCAATAAAAAATGGGTAATGCGGCCGCCCTCCCCCCCTTAATATACCGGTTTGGGAGAGCGGTTTATTAACGGAAAAACACAAAAACCGGATATACAGCTCTAGCTTTTTGGATTCTGGGAAGAGTTTTTGAACTTTTGAAAGTTAGTTGTTGAAAATTCACGACTGTCTCAACTCTCGGCCTGGCTCGTCAAAATTGCCGAGCCAAAGGCAATTTGCCGAGCCGAGCCGAGCCGGCCGGCTCGGCAGCCGAGCCGAGCCGAGCCAGCGGTCTATCCCTACTAAAATTTTAATAGGTTTGTTTTGTACTTATGTGAGACCGATTCTTGAATATTCTTGTGAAACCTGGAATCCTTGCACTGTAAATGAAACTAGAAGTTTGGAATCGGTACAGCGAAAGTTCACCAAAAGAATATTGCGGGGGGCAGATCTGTCTTACGATGAGAGATGTGAATTCCTATCTATTGAAAAATTGGTGTATCGACGATTGTGTAGAGATTTATTAATGATGTATAAAATTCTTCATGGTTTTACTTGGTTGAATCCGGATTTATTTTTTGAGAGGAGTTTCACCAACAATCTGAGAGGACACGAATGGAAAATCAGACCTGAGCGTACTAGACTTGATTTGAGAAAGCACTTTTTTACGAATCGTGTCATGACTATATGGAACAACCTACCAGCTTGTGTTGTAACAGCACCCTCACCCAACGTTTTTTCGACTAGGCTAAACCGTCATAAAAGTTGGTTAGAGAATCATATAATAAGCTAATGGATTATATATTGCATGGGTTTGTTATAATAGACCTGCAGTTTTCAATTGTTTAGTTTTTTTGTGCGTAAATATATAGTTATTTTTCTAAGTATGCATGCAGTAGCAGTTATTTTTTGTTCTTTTTTCTCCTTGTTTCATTTTTTGTTGATTTGTGCTTTGACGTGCTTGTTTATCTCTGTAGCTTCCGTTGTTGATGCATAATTATCTAATTATTTTGTGTTCGTGAGTAAATCATTCATTCATTCATTCATTCATTCATTAGAGGGACTAAGGAGATGAAGGAAATAAGGGGGGATAGGTTATTAGGGGGGTTAGGATAAATTAAGTATGTATTAAGTATGTACTAATATACTACTTATGATGCATTATAATAAATAGGTGATACCTTACGAACCATCACAACATTGACCAATTAATCATATATACTAGCAACAAAGTGGATCCGAAAAGACGCCTACTTCAGTGCGATTGGTGATGACGGCAAAGGACTGTGTGCTTTCCTGGTAGGCCAGACGCCGGGGAGACTCGCCTAAGGGCACTGTTCGAATGTGCAGTTTCTGAATCTCGTCCACCGTGCCGATGATCAGGGAGTTCTCGTCGGCCATGGCCAGACTGTCTGGGTAGCCCACGGCGTTCAGGGAACACATGTGGGTCACCTTCTTCAGATTCACATTGGAGAACACCAGTTTCTGATTGCTACAACAGACAGGAATGCAGTGTCTCACTCTTCTTCTATATAATAAACTTTGACTAAAAATACATGCACCAGTTGAAAAAACGAAATAATGTCATTTCGTTATGAAAAGAACAGATTTTGACTATGAAGGGTACGGCAAATAGTCGCAGAGGTTATGCTACTAAAATAAGGTGGCAGCTATTTTATGCTACTAAATGCTACTAAATAAGCGCAGCTTTTTTGGTCAGACTCTAGTGTGAAGTGTCTCACTCTTCTTCTATACCAATTGGCTGCTGAACACAAAAAAGTACACAAAAAAAGCTAGCTAATTCAGTTTTTTCAATTAATTTAATGCAATAATTCATCGCGTGATGTGAGTTGAGTAAAAATAAGACACTATAGTCTAACTAGATAACAAGTGTGTGAATTAGGCCAGGTAACACCGACTTACTATTTACTTAAGGGGCTTAGGTAAAAATTTTCTACCTAAACAGCACGTTCTGTATAAGTATAAATCAAAATTTTTACTTGAAGCCCTTCAGTAAAAAGTAAGTCTGTGTAAATCGAGTTTTAGACATAAAAACACTGTATAATACGGAGTGCAGACCTAGAGTATATGACAGTGGGTCGATCGGAGCATGCGAAGACATTGGTGGCAGCCTGGGACTGGAATGTGCGCAGCAGGGTGGGCTGGGTGCCGAGGGTGATCTTCTTGCGCTCCAGCAGCTGGCCGGTGGTGGTGTCCAGCTGGAAGTAGAGCAGCGTGCCGTCGCCCAGGGCTACCAGCAGGTACAGCACCTCCTCCAGCTTCACCATCAGGATGGAGCGCGGGATGATCTCCCCGCCTACAACCACACACAACACAACCAATGCACACACACACACACACACACACACACACACACACACACTGACACAAAGACACACACGCACAAGTAGGAAGAGGGGATGGGGTGGCGCCCCGGGGTGGAGCGCGGAATAATCTCCCCGCCTACAACAACAAAACGACACAACACAACAGAGGGTGGGCCCCAAAAGTCTGAGCAAAAGAGTAAGTCTGCGACACGTTGCTAATTTCCAACATTAGCAGCCTTGAGCGAAGATCACATTAGTGTCGTCGGCCTCTTGAGGGATGTGGGAAAGCTTTCATCAACGCATGGACTCCGTTCCACTGACCCCTCAAGTCTTCATTAAAGCGGAAAAAACCAAGCAGTCAGCTAACACTCCCACAGATCGCATGTTAGCAGCATAATTTAAAAAGAGTTGACAAACGTAAACAATGAAAGTATAAATAAATTAAAGTAAAAGTGTTAAAACCAAAACAGTTCAGCTAACTAAAATAGTCAACGCCAAACGAAAATATAAACAAAAAAGGCTAAAAATGGAACAAAACAAAAGATTAGACTTGCTAGCTTCACACACCCAGCATTTCTGTGCTCATGACTTTCAAGGAGGGCAGATGCAACAGCTTGACAGATATCTCTGTCCAAAGTCCCACTGCGGCAACTTCTGACTCTGGCTTCTCTCCGAATGGCGTCAGATCGATGCAAGCGATTTCGTTCTGGAAAGTCGTGCTGCCCAACTCCACGATCGATTCGCCTTGCACTTGCAGGTAGTGCAGGTCGCGCCCTGAGGCTACCATTACCTGCAATCAAACAAACACGAAATAGTAGCAAAAAATAATTCAACTAAATAGTCCAAAATGGCCCAGTATAGTATTACACTGGACTTTTCAAAAAGCCTAGCTGCACCCATACAATCTATATTCGGGCGAGATCCTACGCTTGGGTCCCCCCCCCCCCCCCCGACTGTGACTCCGCGCACGCTTTCTACAGCAACAGGTTTCGTGTGGCGACAGCCTTCTCTTCTGAGACTACAAACCAAAATCGATCAAGGGGAGCAAATTTGTCCAACCCTGCCGCATCTAGCATCTAGCTGATTTGGAAGAGTCAATGCAAAAATGTCGTCACAAATTCAATGTTTTATACTTTTGTTCCTCTAAAACTGAACCTAAGCCTAAGCCTAGGCCTGAAACAAAAAAATCATTCCTAAAAGCCTGCACTATTTGCCACAAACACCCACCCACCTGCAGACCCCTCGCATTCCCGTTAACAGCGGAAATAGTGCGTCCAGAGGGCAGGGTCCACTGGGCCACCAGCCCCTTTCCGTCCCCCCCTCGGGCACTGATCAGTCGCACGGCACTGCCGGTCACCTGAAGTACGGCCCCCTCCGTAAAGTTGGCCACGTAGAAGCTCTGCTCCTCCGCACTCGCCCCCGCCAGTTCGATCTCTTCCACTTCCTCGCCTAAATAAAAACAACAACGAATATCCTACTCATGGAACAAAAAACCCTGGGGCCCGTCGCACAACGATTTATCCGTTATCAATTATCAGTTACCAGCAGACATGCGCGGCAGCAATCGGCGACGGGGGGGGGGGTGCCCGACACCCGACACCCGATGAAGAGGGGAGTGGTCCTGCTTTGTTTGATTTCCGGCGGCAGTCGTAACAAATTTACACTTCTAGATTTTTAATTTATTTCTGGAGCCCTTTTTTGCAACTTTTCGATTGTTTACTCAATATTGGTACACTTTTTCGACAACGAGCATCTATGGTTACCAGATCAGTGTAGCATTGCACGAAGTTATTACTGATAAATTGAAATTCAATTTACATAGGACTGATAAACAATAATTTAGAAAATGGGGAAAAGGATTGTGCGCCCAATGAATCGGTATGTAATGTAGTTTCCGTAAGAGTACACTGATAAAATTGAGCTGTTAGACAACAATCAATTTTCGGTGAATTTTGTGCAACGCGTTTCACTAACAACAAGAGTACATAATAGGAAGAGTATGACACTCTTCTGATTATGCCTTTGGGCGTGCGTCCAATGCGGAGCGCGAAATAGACCGTTAATGTACGGTTTTCAGGGGGGGAGGGGGGGTAACCCCCCTCAACTGAACACCCCGACTCAACTGAGGGGGGGGGTACCCTCAAAACGATACCCCGTACTCAACTGAGGGGGGGGGGGTACCCCCCCACAGTTCATTACCCGGTCTTCAGTTGAGGGGGGTACCCCCCCTCATTTCAAGACACTAAGCAAGACCTTTCGCTACCCCCCCCCTCAGTTCACTACCCGGCAGGGTTTTTTTTTGTGTAAAATAGGGTGTATTTACACATCGGCCGCCTAATTTACACAGCAAAAAATAAAAATACACACTGATTTACACAGCCCTATTTTTCCCCAAAAGCTGATGAAACGGCCTATTTTGGTTGTAAAAATTACACAAATTCGCGAAGTGGTGATTGCTGCATGTGACCTCTTTGTCCTAACAAAATTAAGTCTAATTTTTGATCCCAAAACAAAAAATCTTCAGTTTCTACTCTTGAACGGCTTATGATTTTTTTATTTTAGTATTCGTTTTTATGCACTTGAAAGTTGACAGTGAAAAAGCTGCCATGCTGAGTCTGTCTGTGCGATTTCTTGTCCTACTTCAAACTACTGTAAAACTTTTACACCCGGAGTTGAAAAAAATGAGGATTTGAAAAAAATTAGTAGGATCTGGCTGATAGAACAACTCTCTATCTGTGTATATATACCATGCATGTACACGGGGTCTCGGCCTGGGGGTTAGGGCTTGTTTTAGATTTTCTGAAATTTTTTTGGGGGAGGGCTTGCCCTGGCGTGTCGGTTACTTGAACTGACAAAAACGCAAAAATTTGTAATTATGTCATATTTTTTATTTTCGTATGTAGTTCGAGTCTCAAAGTCGAAATGTTACTTTTAGCGTGAAAAAACGGTCAATTTTTACCTAAAAAATGCTAAAATACACACTTTTAAAAATTTACACAACATACCCTTAATTTACACAGCAAATTTTTAATTTACACAACATTTACACAGTGCCGATTTTGAAAAAAAAACCCTGCTACCCGGTCTTCAGTTGAGGGGGGGCACCCCCCCCCCCTCATTTCAGCACATCAACGAAAGGCCTTGTTAGTGTCTTGAAATGAGGGGGGTACCTCCCCCTCAACTGAAGACCGGGTGCTGAACTGAGGGGGAGGGGTATATACCCCCCCCCTCAGTTGAGTACGGGGTATCGTTTTGAGGGGGGGGTACCCCCCCCCCTCAGTTGAGTACGGGGTCTTCAGTTGAGGGGGGGGGGGGGTACCCCCCCTCAAAACCGTACATAAACGGCGCTCCGCATTGAACACGCGCTGCTAGGCATAATAGGGAGAGTGTCATACTCTTCCTACTAAGTACTCTTGCTAACAATAATTCATCAGTGTTTTGTGCACCAGGCGCCACTCAGTGGTTTTCGGACCAGACACTTGAATACTCATCCCAGTTACGCAAACAGGGTTGACCATAGCAACGAAAAGTGCCATCCGTGATCACAGCCTCAACGGGCTAGGCTTACTCTTCGTACCCCCTCCCTTTCCGTTCCCTCGCCCATTTATGTTGACCACTTTACAGTAAGGTTTCTTTCGCAGTTTCAGGCGATGAAAAAATGTCCAGACGACAAAACCGAAAGAAATGATCGGCCCTTTCTTTGGCTGACCATTGACTGTTCTGATTAGGCCGGATCTCAGACTTTGTTTGTATCATTTCAAAGAATAGCAGTCGCACAGATACATCGGGGCAAAATTTTGGAAAAGCCTCTCCGGCCAAATTTTAGGGACCCCCCTCGGCTTCTCAACTTGTTTGTGTTCCCCCCACATGTATGGTCTCACAGTATCCCACATTCTCATACCTTTCAAACTGAGGAATCTCGTCTGTCCCACAAAGGCAATGGCCAGCACATTGTGAAATGCCGCATGGTCTTCGTCCACGTCATACTTGATGGCCCACAGCCCTTTGATCCCGCTCAGATCGATGGAGGCATGTTCGTGGATCCCGATCCCGTTCCGGATGATCCGCAGGGAGCCCTCTTTGAATGCCCCCGAGCACGTGACCAGTTGACCCTGCCCCTGCCGCTCAAGGTCAACCACTATCATGTCCACTATTGGTCCTGAAATACAAAAATATTTTGAACAATTAGGTTTTAAGCAAGACTGTCAAGCAATAAAGTCGCTTTCTATTCAAGTATAAAAAAGTAACTGGACTGGCAACTACTAATAGTTGTGACACAAAACAAGCATAAAATTAGTTGGAAATCCAATAATAAGCCCTGGTCATGTTACTTTTTTATGAAAACTTAACTCAGTAGTTAACACTATTATAGACTATAGAATATGAGCAAAACAGCTGTTTAAATAATAAAGTCTGACCAAAACTTGCTGGACCCTGAGACAAAACAGTCAGCGTGATTGTGTTTGTGACTTGCTGTCTCTTGACGCTGAAAATTCGTTCTTTTTTGTAATGAAATCGCTCGATTTCTCTTTTTCTCAGGGTCCAGCAATTTCTGGTCAGACTTTAGTTTCAACTAGCCAAGCCTCAAAGGCAGATTCTATACTTTCATACTGGGCCTAGACGCACCCAAATTGGTAAAGCTGTCCAGCACAGTGACATAAGAGCCGCTGTCGTTTGGCTGGACACTGAGCCGCACGATCTCGGAGTCGCCCAGACGGGAGCCCACAAAGACCACCCCGTTGTCCAGATAGGACAAGCACTCCGGAATGGAGATGTCGCCCAGATATTCCACGCGCACCGTCGTTTACCCGCGACTCCCCGTCCCGTCTTTTCCTCAAAGTCCAGCAGCGCCAGCATGTACAAACGACCCAGACAGGTCACCCAGCCGGATATCGAGACCCGTCCGAATCAGACCTACAAACAATCCCGTCTTTAGTTTTAGCACACCATTTTGCAATCAGATTCATTGTGACGTGAGTCTGGGGTTTGTTCGAGGCTGTGCAGAGTGGGGAAGAAGAGGCGGAGGCTGATCAAAAGTAGAAAGGGCACTTGTAAAATATGTCACTTCCACCCAAGGTTTTTTTTGTGTAAAATAGGGTGTATTTACACGTCGGCCGCCTAAGGTACACAACAAAAAAATAAAAAATACACACTGATTTACACAGCCCTATTCCCGCGCAAAAAGTTGATAAAACTGCCTATTTTATTAGTAAAAACTACAAAAAATCGCCAA
The DNA here is from genome assembly GCA_030248245.1 of Trissonchulus sp. WLG1_4. Classification (NCBI taxonomy): domain Eukaryota; kingdom Metazoa; phylum Nematoda; class Enoplea; order Enoplida; family Ironidae; genus Trissonchulus; species Trissonchulus sp. WLG1_4. The sequence continues at coordinate 42,118 of JASANF010007435.1, forward strand.
GTGGCGACTACGGCCTGTGACTGCTTTGTAATAAAGAAAATGAAGACTTATTTCTAACTCAAAAACAAAAAATCTCCAGTTTCTGCGGGCTTCGTAAGACTGGCACTTAAAAATTGGCCATTTTTGATTAAATTTAAGCGATTTTTCTTTAATTTTTATGTAAAAAATGTAAAAATTGCGTCAGTCTTGGGAGTAAAGGGTTGACTGATTCAGGGGAGGGGGCTTCCCCGGGGGGAGGGACTACCCAGGGGAGAGGGGGTGGGGGGGCGGCAGGGGGGAGGGCATACAGGGGGGGGGGCCGCCGGGGGGAGGGGTACATACCAGGGGGGGAGGGGTACATACCAGGGGGGGAGGGGTACATACCAGGGGGGGAGGGGTACATACCAGGGGGGGAGGGGTACATACCAGGGGGGGAGGGGTACATACCCAAAAATTTACATGTACGTTACAAGTAAACATGTATGTATGTTACTGTTACATGTATGTGATACTTCAAAGTACTTTCAAAGCTGCACGGCAGGTTTTAAACTCGGAATTTAAAAACGTGTAGGATCTGGCTGATGAAACAGATGTGTGTAAACCTGCGTATAAGGCGTTTTTCGGGTGCAGTCGGCACTAGGGTGCACAGCGTATATACACTCTATTCTCATTCTTCATAATTTTTATTTTCGTAAGTTTCGTAAGTCGCAAAGTCAAAATATGGGGTTTTTAAGTGCAAAAAAACCCTGCTTCCACCCCATTCACTTTTGAAGCTGCAGATTTTTGCATCGTAAACATAATTCCATGCCTGAACAGCAACGGCAACAAATTAATCAATTGATAAAAAGAGGGCCCATCCAATAAGAAAACACCATCCAAATGTCTTAAATAAAAAAACCGGTAAATTAAGTACACTCTCTGTGAACAACGCAAGGGGGGATGGAAAATCTCAGCAGAAGCGGCTAAAAACGTCACCGTTTTCAAAAACAGGTTTGTTTTCAAAACGGCCTATGCTCAATTTATGCTTGGTTTTCAACTACTATGCTCATTTTTAAGTTCGAATGCTCAAAATTTTTTAATGTTTTTTTCGCCGTGTTGCATTGTCAAAACATTAAACAACACGTATGCAGTCTTTTGCTTACAAATTCTTCTTCGTCAACGGGAGAAAGGGGGGGCTCTCCTAATTTTTTAAAAGGACAATTTATGGGGGTTAAGGCCGATCTGGGGTGACGTAAACTATTTTAACGGGAAGGACGGTTCCCGCAAAAAAATGGGGGGATGACCATTCGATTTCTTGTAATAGGTTTCAAACGCACTTCTTCACAGTTTCTAATAATAAATCGCAGTACTATCTTTTTTGCAGTTTTAATACTAAAGTCTGGGAGGAAACGCAAAAGCTACATCTTTGCG